>JAAMXJ010000286.1:35345-51822 GCA_019693375.1 Asterochloris erici | reverse complement strand
CCCCCCCCCCCCCCCACCTGTCTTGTGAGCCGATAGACTTGAGCTGCTGCAGAAGCCACTTGGGTCACGTCCACTGCTGGGCAGCCCTGGTCATCCTTCTTGACTTCCAGCAGACTGCGTGCCATGCTGACAATGTACAACACCTGGGAGGGCCCAGGTCTGGCGGATGCCTGCTGCTCAGCTGGTGCCTGGCTGTGCCTGCAGGCAGCATGAGTGGCTGTGGAGCCTGCCCAACCGCTGCAGATGTTGCCCAACAAGCATGAGCCATAGGACTTGAATACATGTTGCTTCTAGATGCCAACGCAAAGCACAGAAACCCAAGTGTTCTGGAAGGATACCAGCAAGAAGCATGACAATAGCTGCATGTCCCTCAGCCTTGAAAGCTGACAACAGGCGCCCAGGTGCACAGAGCTCAAGTCATCCTCCACCCCACTCAGCCCTTGCCGCTGTGGTGCAGCCCCTACATGCCGCTGTCTTGCTCAGCAACTCATGTGCAGCACAAAACAGCTCCGGGGGCAGGCCCTCACTTCTTGGCGTTTGAGGATGAGCGGCGCCTTGGAGCGGCTGGCCCCGCTTGCTGCTGGTCTGCACCCTTCAGGACCTCTTGCAGCATGTTGAGCAGCTGCAGGCCGCTCAGCCCCTGCATGAAGCCTGTCTGCAGATGGCATCGCTGAGGGGCCAGCACTGCTGCTGCCGAACGCTCTGCATGCAGTTAGAACCCTGGGTGACTGCAGGCAATAGCTATCCCAGGAGTTGGGCAGTTTGGGCCCCGTCAGGCGGATAGGCACTCCGCTGCCATGACAGAGGCATCACTCAGTGAGCCACACCACCAGCAGCCTCAGCTCGTGCTGCCTCTAATGCAGACGCCCCGGGCTGGTTGTGAATGTAATGATTGCAGGCCCCCTTCATGCAGAGGCTGGCTGCATGACGTGCCCAGCCCACCTGCCAAATGAGTCAGCGCCCCATGCATGGCCGCCAGCTCCACTATCAGGTCCTGACGGGCTTCCGCGGTTCCAGCTGCACTCAGCTCATGGCCCTGCAAAGAGGAGTGGAGAGCTGCCTCCTCCGCAAGAAGGGGACAAAGCAGCCAAGCACGGCAGGGCGGGGCAGCTGGCAATCAACTTTTGGTGGCTACCATGGCAGTGTCTGCAAGGACTACAGCTTGCTTGCGCAAAGCATCCCAGCCTGCAAGCAAAAGCTTTACAGCCTGCATGCCGACGCTGCATAGCCAGGTAAGTTCCAGACAGCATGCTAAGTGGCAAGACAATCTGCGCCTGAGTTGTGCAATGCGACGTGCCCACAACAACCTGTTGCGGCAAACCTGCAGCAGTCCCTGCAGCAAGGCCTCCAGCAGCTTCTGCAGCAGCCTGGCAGTCTGCTGCTGCCTCTGCAGCGCAGAAGCAGCTGCTGTTGCATCGCTTTGCTGGGCAGTGCTGCCGCCGCCTGTGAGCATGCCTATGAGGTCCGTGCCACGGTTGCCCGGCTGGCAGGGCTTGTTCAGGAGCAGGGCCAGCTTGGTAGGGTCCTCAATGAAGCGCAGCAACCCCTGCGCGAGGGCCAGCAGGCCTGCGCACAGCTCGCCACACCCCTGCTGAGGCTCCTGCCTGGGCAGCTTAGCTGCAGCATGAACCGCCTCCAAGCTCAGGTGCAGGAGGCCAGGCAGCTGAGCCTGCAGGTGGCTGCCCTGCTCCAGGCCTGTGAGGTGGCGCTGCAGCTGGCGCTGTGTGTGCGCCAGCAGCGCTGCAACAGTGCTGCCCGGCCCTGCAGCAGGGTGGAGGCGTCAGCATGAATGGCGGCCCTCCAGCACCTTAAGGCAGGGCCTGGGGCTCACAAACTGGTGGTCCTGTTGTGTGCTCCTGTCATGCAGCAGGCTGATCTTATGACGTGAGAGATTTGCAAGCACACAGAGCCTCTGCCGAACCCCTTGAGGTGGACGCTGATTGGAGGCACTGTACGCGAGAGCACAGAGAGTGTGCACTGCCCACCTGGCACACATGGCAGGGTCTGTGCAAGACCCTCATATGCCTGCGCCTGGCGTTTGTCCGGCAGCGCCGTGACTGCCCGCAAGCAGACCTCCAGTGCCGCAGTGCTGGCAAGCAGGCAGCTGCTGTGCTCCTGGAGCAGCACCCTGGCCAGCAGCTCTGACTGCAGCAGCTGCGCTTGCAGCAGGCCAAGCGTGTCCTGCAGGACATGTCCAGGCGAGAGCAGCTCAGAGCCATGAATGCTGTCCCGAGCGATCACGCCATTGGGTTCGCCTGTCAGCGCAATGGCTTGTGCTGACTGCATGCTGGTGTCACAAAGCTGGCTGTGACCCCCTCGATTGTGCAGAAGCTGCCGAGATGACATGGCAGCGAGCGCACAATGCCCATCACAGCCGCTGGCTGCTTGTTTCACCTGCAGAATGTTTGTGGCGGTGCTGGACAGCTCCCAGGCCTGACTCAGCAGGCAGCAGGCGCACTGAACCCACAGCTGCACTTGCTCTCGCAGCCTGCTGTGGTCCGAGGACACTATTTCGCTCTGTGCTGCCTCAATAGGGAGGTTTGCCAGCACCTGCGCAGCAGACTGGAGGCCCAGCAGGCTGTTGCTCAGGGCAGCGTGCAGCCCGTCCTCCTGCATACGCCAAGACATGGATTGATGGATGTGGGACCACGGCAACTGCCTTCTGATGCCAGGAATGTGGTGAATCCTTGCCTGCAACGACTCCACATGGTCCTGAAGTTGCAACAGGGCGTCAGCAGAGATCTGCATGCTGCGATGCGGACGGTCAAAGGCCTAGCCGTGGGGCATCATATTCCAATGGCATGCCTGTCGCAGCCTCCTGGCGAACACAGCAAGGAGAGCGTTGACCTGCAGAGGTGGCCTTGGCAGTGGTGGTCTTCGCCAGTGTCGCTGTGCCTGCACAGTGCACCGGGAGATCTCTGTTGTCTGCAGTGACGCTGTCCCAGGCTCGTTGCTGACATCACAAGCAACTTAGCTGATGTTGAGGCTGGACATGCCAAGCTCGCTGACCAAGCATCAACATCCAGCACAGACATGAGTCGGCCCATCCCAAGCCCAGCAAATGCCACAACCCTGTCCCACCTGATTGCTGGCAGCTGATCTGCAACATGCCGACCCCACCGCCTGTGCAAGCCAGCACGCCAGATGCTGCCAAGGACAGCGAGCAGCAGAACCAGACAGGTGCAGCACATCCCTACAGAGTGGCCGGCAGGAAGGGCATGCAGGTGAGGCTGTGTTCGACAGGATGTTTCGGAGCGACGGCAGTCTGCCTGGCAGGCCCTTTCACCAGGTTTGAGGTGCTCTGCAGAGCATTGCCGCAAGGCCCCGCTCACGCCTGGGCCTCACGCTGCTGGACTGCCTGGCAGATGGGGAGGCAGCGGGGACCCCTGGCAGCAGTGGCGCCCTGGTGGTGCACCAGCCTGGGTCACAGTGGCGGCAGCAGCTGAGGCAGAGTATGGCTGCTGATCTGGAGCAGTTGCAGGTGATTGCTGGCCGCCACATGGCATGCACAGGGCCAGAGCCAGGTGCAGGACGTCCTCACTGTAAAGCTGCAGCAGGTCGCACAGTGCAAACCACGGGCCTCCAACAGGCCATGGCAGGACTGTTGGGTACCCAGATCAACACGCAGCAGATATCAGTGAGCCTTGATGCACGCCCAATCGCATGCTGCCTCCTCTAGCAGCCACTGCACACCACCAAGGTGGCCTGCTGCAGGGCCCCTCTGGTCCAGCCGCCGACGCCGCAGTAGCGGCGCTCAAGGCCGAAGTGCGCTGCATAAGGCACAGCAGCGTGAGGGCCAGCATGGGTCGTGGGCTGGCAGCCTCCCTGGCTGCCTGCAGGGAGGGTCTGCAGGCACAGCTGGCACAAGACAACCAGGTGAGGAATCTTGTGCTTCCTGAGACCTTCACAGTTGCTTTGCTGGCTGTGTTTGGAGGGTGCTGTGGTTTGTCAACACTGCATTCGCCCGGATATGTGCAAGAGAAGTCTGAGTGTGCCTGACCCTCAGGCCTGCTGTGCAGCCTGTGCCGTGCAGCCTGTGCTGTGCAGCTTATGGTACGAACAAGCTGTCTGCTCAATAAGCCCATATGCAGAGCTGCATGTGGAGCAACATTGGAGAGGACCTCCAAGCACCCTTGTCAAACAGACACATGCTTGTCTGCAGCCGTCCGGTGAGCACAGCGAGGCCAGCTCCGACAGCGAGGTTGCAGCCTCCCTGAGGTTGGAGCTGCAGCGCTTGGAGCAGGCGCACAGGGCTCAGGCGTCAGCGCAGAACGCCCTGTTGTCATTGCAGGCAACTGTGGCAGCTCTGCAGGTGAAGGAGGGGCAAGTCCCATGACATGAAACAGTCATGTGCCATTGGAACCCTGTGCTGTTTGTGCTTGAGGCCTACTGTGCAGGACCCGTCGCAAAATGAACCAGTTCTGAGCTGTGCTGCTGCCTTTGCTGCACCACCTGCTGCAATCTTCCGTCAACATGCATGTGCCACCCTTTGAGCACCTGAGTGCTGCAGCTTCATGACACAGGTGAGGACCTTGTTGCGGACACCATGTCTGGTTGAATCTCTGCTGCAACTGTAGGACACAGCAGAGCGGCCTACTGCCACCCCGGGGCCGCACCAGCTTGCGCTAAGCAGCCTCAGCGAGCCCTTTGCCCTGATGGGCAGCCTGGCCCAGCCTGGCAGTCCCGGGTCAGATGCTTCCCCCCAGCCCAGTTCTGACCAGCAACGCCCAGCCGCAGTCGACAGGCACACGACGCCATCTGCAACTGCAGAAACGCAGCGGCGGCGGCAGGCCAGCGCACCCCTACCGCCCAGGCTGCAGCCTGTGCAGCTAGATGTCAGCCTGGGGCCAGAAGGGGACCCAGATGATGTGGTGTTGACGGGCACACCTGACCACGAGGGGTGCTGCAGCAGCCTGCTCCTGGCCTCTCCGCCTGGCGGCCAGCACGATCCTGCGGCTGGGGAGTGCCCCCTCGCTGATGAGGGGCAGACAGGGGATGTTGATGAGGGCAGCGTAGACGGGACTGAGGGCGGCAGCCCTGCTCCCAGCAGGTGGGAGACCTGCTGCAGACGCTGGAGTTGTCATACATATGATTGACCGGCTCAACATGCGCCATACCTGGTTGTCATAGCAGTCAAGCTTGAGCGCAATGCGTCGTTCTGAGATGACTGGCGCACTGAGGCTGCTGGTACTGCTGCCCGAAAGGGCTGGCATGGTTGGATGCCTGCATGCAGGGCTTTGTCTTGGCGTCGTAGCTGCAGCCCTGCCGTCAGGCAAAGCTTATGCCCTGCTGTACGACTGCAGCCCTGCCTCCAGATCCAATCTGGACTTGGGGGATATGCAAAAGAGTTTCCAGTGGCTGACATCTGAAGGACAGCCCTGCCTGTCACATGTTTGATCTCGTATGACTGCAGCCCCGCCTCCACAGTCGTCCTTGACCTGGGAGACAGTAACACAGACCCTTACTGCAGTGATCCAGTGTCTGTTGTGTATGTATGTATCATCCTGCACAATCTTCCTGAACCTGAGGGGCAACCCGCAGCAGCATACCCAATCTTTCCTTGCCTACTTCAGCGTCTGGTCTTTCTGGCTGCAGCCTTGCCTCCACAATCATCCTGGACTTGGGGGAGAAGGAAAACAGCCCCCAGCGGCAGAGCAGCCCTATCAGGGGTAGGGGCCGTCAGCAGCACTGCAGCCTCAATGGGCCCCTGCGCCGCTCCTCAGCACACAACAGGTCCCAGCAGTTGGCAGATGCTCCTGCCGCCCTGCCGGAAAAGGCAGGTCTGCATGCAGAGGGGACTCTGGTGGGCGTTGGCATGGGTTCAGCTGGGCCTGCCCACTCCGCCGGCTCAGCAGGGCGGGCTGCCGACAGGGCGGCGGCTGCCTATGCCAGGCCACCTGAGCTTGTTGGCACCAGCCCTGCCGACACTGCCAGCAGCAGCCGGCATGCCTTGTCGGCGGGGAGGACTCCAGACATTGGGCAATGGGCAGCTGAGCAGGCGGGCGAGCGTCATCTTGAGGCGCTGAGGAATGCCCATGCGCTGGCACTGAGGGAGCTGCAGGCCAGGTGGGTGTCTCTAGATCCCTAAGGACTGCCATTGCGCTGGCGCTGCGGGAGCGGCAGGCAAGGTGGACGTCTGGGGTGCAGCAGTTCGAGAAAAGGGGTGCAGCTTTTGAGGGCCTGCTGCAACCAGATTGGGCTCAGGAACACACTGTGTGGGTGCTTGAGGTTGGCCCTGGAAATGACAGGTATGCAAGTACTAGTCATACCATTTCTGCTTGCTGCTTGGCTGCATCTGTGTGTGCTCCCAAGGCTTGGCGAAAAGCTCAGACATGTTTTGTTGGTTGCTTGCCAAGCAGTGCTGCCGGTGAGCATCAGGGGCTGCCATCTATCATAAAGCTCGCGCAGCAGCTGCTGGACCACCTGCACTACACGAGTCATGAGCCTTGTGCGCCCTCCACGGCGTGGGGCTGCTGTGCAGGCCGCAGCTGAATTGGCCACAATCAACCCTGCAGAAGCATATGCAGCAGCTGCCTCTGGCAGGATGAGCTTTCTGTGCAGGCAACAGCAGGAGCTGCAGCAGCTGCAGTCCTCCCTGCAGAAGGACGTGCAGCAGCTGCAGCAGGTGCTGACCCACTACAGAGAGCAGACGGAGCGTCTGGAGTGCCAGAAGCAGCTACTCATCAAGCAGGTGAGTCCCTGTCAGGACTCAGCAGTCTGGCCTGCTTGTACCAGCCATCAGCGTTTTTGTTTCCTAGAACAGTCATTTTGGCATATGGCCCCGTCTGCAATGTGTGCTGCTTTGTCTTGTGTGAGTGGTCACTGGTGTTCCTGTGTACCCATTGCTGCATGCCACCTGAGCGATGACCTGCTGCCTCCTAGTAACGCTCCTGGTGAGGGTTTGAAGGTGCATGCATTGAATGACGTGGCTTCCACTCCTGGTAGGTGTTCCTTGCGCCTGCTGGGTGCGTGCCAGGCTGTGTGGCGTCTTCCTGGGGGCTCGCAGCCCACAGTAGGCTGCCATACGGTACTCTTGCGAGATCAGCGTGAATGCCACCTGCTGCAAAGACAGCATTTGGCAGGGCGTCAGGCCCTGCACCCGTCATGCACAAGCTGTGGTCTTTGACCACTTGTCAGAAACATTCCCCTTGGGCCTGCTGTCTGACATCGGCGCTGCCCTGACCAGTGCCGAGTCCCGCCATCCCCCTGTGCAACACAACTGCTTCATCCCTGCAGGTGCTGAAGCTGGAGCTGACTGTTGAGGAGCTGCAGCACACGGAATCGGAGCTGCATGCTGACCTGGCCAGGGCTTTTGCTGAGGGGCGCCAAGCCAGGAAGACCGTCAGCCAGCTGCAGGTGAGGCTGCAGGTGCCCCGGCGGGAGGACAGTCAGCAGCTGCATTTGAGGCACAACCAGCCATCATTGCTGTGTGCCGCGATTGCTTCCTCGGCTGTCCCCTGTGTACTGCTGACAGCAAGCTGTGTAGAGCTCGCCACGCAGCCAAATTCAGCCCCAGAATCGCTCCAAAGTGGGAGCTGCATGCATTTGCTTATCAAGGCACGCGCATGACAGGCCCGCGGCATCAGTGAGAAACTTGGTCCTCCGAAATGGGACATGACATAGCGGTTAGCACCTGCATCAGTGCATTGAAGTGCTGCATCTGGCACAACCTTGAACAGGTGTCACTGCTGGTGCAGGCACAGCTGGAATCAGCCGCAGCAGGCAAGTCGGAGACACCCAAGAGGCCCACCACTGGCCCCAGCCATCAGCAGCAGCTTGCCACGCCTGCTGCTGATGCTGCGGGAGACGCCGGGCCTCCTGCGGCTGTCAGCCCTGATGTTGGCCCCGGCGCTCTGCCTCCACGCAGGTGCGCTGTGCATGAGCCCCTGATCCCTTCAGTGTTACTTGCTGCACCAGCCACTTCCTGCATCAGCCAGTCTATTGCCCCGCCACTATTGGGGGTGAAAAAGGTGCCTGTCCCTGCTACCTCTTGAGGCCGCTATCTGCCTGCCCACTTCAAACCACAAGGCTGCTCTGTGTCTGCTTTTGCCACCCCTTGCGGCTGCTACACATTGTCTCTGCCTCTGCGCAGTGCATTCATTGTACGTGCCAGGGTGGGGTACTTGAACGTGCACTCCAGCCTCACCTGCTTCCGCGTAGTGCATGTTTGCAGGGCAGGCTGCTGCCCTGCTGACTTGCGCTTCCACCTCGTTGCCTGTGCTGCAGGGTGCCACCGCTCAATCTGCCCAGGCGTGTAGGCATCAAGGACAGCCTTGATGCCGCAGCAGCCCTGCAGGCAGCCCAGGTCAGCCTTTGCAACATGTCTCGTGCAGCCTGCATGGGCAGATCTGCAGGAGGCTTTGCACAGCTAAACAGCTGGGAGCCTGTTGCCAGTGTTGTGCATGGTATACCCACAATTGTGTCCACCGCCGCTTTGAACAGTCTTCAGGGCTTTCAGGCTTTGCTGTCATTGCGAGTCTCTGGTGGTCATCAGGCCACATAACATGTGCCAGTATGGACCAGCCCTCCATTGGCTTGACCTCTGAGGGTGGCCTTGCGGCCACTCTGCAGCTGCAAAGCGTGCTGTGCCTGGTCCTGCTGCTGCTCCCATGCTGACCTGGCACACCGGGCTTGACCGCTCCACATGCACCTGCGGCCACTCTGCAGCTGCAAAGCATAATGTGTTGGGTGCCCTGGCTGCATGGCTGGATTGGCAGGTATCAGCTGAAAGGAGCCAGCAGGCCTGCCAGCGGCTAACTCAAGCACACACCAGAGGACCTCCAGCCGGCTGCTGTGCGTGCTGCAGGAGTTGCTGCCGCGCATTGTGGCCCTGTGGCATGCGCTGCATGTGCCTCTGGTGCACCGCAGCCGCTTCTACCTGGCCTTCCAAGGCAGGGAAGCCTTTTACTTCGAGTCAGAGCACCGGCGCCTGGTGTACCTGGCGGGACAGTCCAGTGTCGACCCAGGTGAGCTTCTGCCTGTGACTTTGCAGCATGGAAGCCTGTGAAGCCTCAGAAGGGGTCAGAGGTCTGGGTATCTCCCCCATTCCTTTTGCCTCTGCATCTAAGCTGCCATGGGAATTGTTTGCCTGGCACGGCATCCTGGCAGTGCTGGCTAGGCTCTTTGCAGTCGAGCTTCATGCCAGAAGCCGTCCCCTTCAGCAGTGGCAGGAGCTCCAGTCCTCTGTGTGCAATGGTGGTTGCTGAGTGTATGGCTGGTCCTTTCTGCTGCTGCTGTACATACAAGCCACTGCAAGAGTGTCATAAATGCTGTGGCCCCCGGCTGCAGAGGGGCGGGAAGCGCCGCTGTCGCCCACCTCCAAGACAGCTGCGGCAGCGAGGCTGAGCAAGGCTGCCCGCAAACTGGAGGTGAGGCGTGTTTGATTGGCCCAGTCTTGCACCTTCTTACGGTCTGGAGCTGCCAGATCGCTTGTGGCAGACAGAAAGACTGCACTGAGCGGTCTGCATGCATTGGGATGGTGCTGCAGTCAGCTGCTGCTGGCTGGGCATGATTGCGGTCCACACCTGCTTGCATAACCCTTGAGCACCTCTGCCTCCACATATAAGCACTGCTGCAGCAGGAGTAGCGCTGTCCTATGCAGCACATCTACTGCCTGCACAGCCTTCAAACTTCTGCCCATCGGCTTGGTCGAAAACAGCTTGTCCTGCGAGAGCGATGTTGACTGGCTCTGAGCATGCCACGGGAAGGCGTCAGGCCACTGAAAGCGCTGCAGCCACAGATGTCTCACCGGGCCTGAGGAGTAGGGTGCACCCTATGCAGTGGGAGCGGCGATGGCTGGCGCAGCAGATGAAGTACGAGTTCACCCCTGAGGAGCGGGCGGACCTCTTTGTCAGCTGGAATGTGCACCGCGACAGCCGGGAGCGCAAGCTGCAGCTCACGCGCCAGCTGTGGGCACCCGCCACCATCAGGTGGGTGCTGCTGCTCAAGTAAATGGATCACAGCTGTGGTTGCCCGCACCTGAGGTGAGCAGGGAGGTGTGCCCTGGTGAAGCTGCAAAGCGTCATCCTGTCAAACTCATGGAGCAATGCTTGCTTTAGGTCTTTGAGTGGTGCCTTGAGGTCAGCTGGCTGCTGGGCCTCGTCATGTCGGCTGCACCTGGCCGTGCACTAGGCTGCAGCTGCATCTGCTGAGGGCAGGGCATGCATGCCTGGCACCTTGAGTCTCAGGCCGCCTGCTCCCCTCATGGACCAGCAATGCAGACCTGAGCCAGCTCGAACATGTGCAGAAAAAGGGTCACCATGGCTGCCTGCAGGGACCCCGATGGCATGACTCGGAGCAGTGAGCTGGTGATGCGTCTCAATGGCAGCGAGGCATCAGATGGCACCGAGTTTGACCTCGTCTTTGGCCGGTCAGAAGGTGAGCCTTTGCTGCTTTACCGTCCGCTGTGCTGAGGAAGCGCCACACGCTGAGGTGCTTCAGCTCAGTGCCGCATGATTGCGGCCTGGCGGCAGACTCTTCATTGCCTGATGACCCTGCCTAATTCTGAGGAGTACTCATCGGCAGTGCCCGGCGGCGCTGGCTGCTTTGTATGAGCAACATTGCTGAGGCCTATAGAAAGCATTCGTTCAAGCTCAGCAATCCCCTTGGCAGCATCCCTGTGAGATGTGTCACCCCAAACTGCAGACCAGGGCTGGATGCGCAACATGCTGAGCAGCAGCGTGCTGGGCCCAGTTTTGACTAAGATGGGGGCAGTCGCACCGTCTCCATCTCGTCCCTCTGCCACTGGCGGACCCGGGCGACGTCGTAGCTTCATGGGTGCCCTTGGCCTCACCCCTAGGCGCAACTCTGGGGTCAGTGCCGCCAGCGGCAGCTGCAGTAACCTCGCAAGATCTGGAACATAGCTGATCCCCTGCTTTGATTGCACCAGAACACGGTGCCCTATACATTCACACTTGGAGCCCCATGCTGTTGCCTCAAAGGCATGTTGCCTAGGTCGAAGCTACGTGCTGTGGTGATGCTTCCACGCGCAGTTACACGCCTGACATCAGTAGAAGTTTACTCTGGCAGCTCACCGCTTTTTACAAGGACACGCACAGTAACACTGCTTTCTGTGTCAGCAGGCACAAGCCTAGACACGAGCTGATCTCTGCGATGTTCAGTGATGAGCTCAGGTGCCCATACAGGCTCAGGCAGGCTCTGAGGCGACCTGGAAGTCTGGCCATCTATCTAGCATGCCCGGCATATGCCTTTTGCTTTGTATGGCAGCTTGTTGAGATCACAGAGGGTCCGATTGCTGCTATATGAGATCTGGGAAGACAGGATGCAGATGGGTGCAGCATGTTGGAGATGCAAAAGAGAGCTCAGATGTAGATTGCT
This sequence comes from Asterochloris erici, assembly GCA_019693375.1. NCBI lineage: Eukaryota > Viridiplantae > Chlorophyta > Trebouxiophyceae > Trebouxiales > Trebouxiaceae > Asterochloris > Asterochloris erici. The sequence continues at coordinate 40,485 of JAAMXJ010000286.1, read as the reverse complement.
CTTCAAGTCCAAAGCCATTGCAAAGCACAAAAGGTGTGTGGTCAGGTTGCAGGTGGCATACACTCCTGCAAGGTATCGTGCACAACCATGGAGCAGCAACACATCTCAGCTTACAGCTGCTGGGCAGCTGGATGTCTGCTGGCAAGATCATGCCAGCCATTAACCTTGAACCCCACATGCTGCAGTGTTACTATTGCAAATGACTTGTGGCATGCAGTTAGGCCTTGTCCTGACACCCTGTGGAGCCTGTCTCTGCAGGGTGTAGCTGCTCACGATGCTGTAGCACATTATGTTGTGCTATGTGACATGGGCTCCATCCTGTCTGACATCACCTGCCAGGTGGCCTCTTGGCGTGTTCATGTTCCGGTCGGACGCATCTGACATGCTGCAGACTCTCATGTTCACCCCATCTCCAGAAGGGAGTTTGGAGCAGCGACCCGCAAATCTGATGTATGCACCTGATGCCCACCCCAATGTCGAAGCTTTGACTATCTGAGCTGCAGCAAGGGCTGCTCTCGTCGGCTCCGATTGTTGCCTGTAACAGACTGACGCAGCTCCCATGTCAGTCGACCTGGATCTGAGAGATGCATTGGAAGCTCTCAAGTTGACCTGTCATGGCTATGATGCAGCAAGTGAGCCCTTCTTGCAGAAAAGCCACTGGTCATCTGCAATCATAGCATGTTCCGGTTCCCTGTGCTGACTGCTAAGCGGAATCCGCTTCATCCCTGATGTGGCAAGGTCTGTGTCAGAGCTGTCCCTGACAAGCTTGTTGGTCTGCAGTCTCCACACTTCAAGGACCACTGGAGTCTGATGTCATCGAAGCGCTGCAAGCATGCTGGAGCCTGGATGAGAAGAGCATTCAGGTCGGCTGCATCCAGGCTGCCTGCTGCCACCTGCTTACTGAAGCTCGGGCTCTGTAGCTGTACAGCTGCCAGACAGTCCTGTTGGTGATGGCATGCTGGGTCCCCACGCTGCCATCTAGGCAGCTGGATGGCTGCTCATAGGCGACTGTGCCATCTATGGCCAACTCTGGACCCTCACGGCCCTGCGCCCTCGGCGAAATGTATCAGGATTTGCTGCAAGTGTCTGCTTACTTTTACCAACGTAGCTCAGCCTGGCCGTCTGTGGGCACGGCAGAGTTGCTTTAGCAGCACAAGTAAAAAGTGCCTTGCACAGGCGGTCCTGCTGGCAGGCAGAGTATCTGTCTCCGGACTCACTAGTGCAGCTTGGCCGCTGCAGATCAAGTCCCGCCTGCCTGTCAGCTTCCGCAGCCGCCAGGTGCGCGTCATGCAGGCAGAGTTTGTGGCAGAGGCAGAGCAGCAGCTGCTGGGGGCAGCTATCTCCCAGTGGCACAGGGCTGCAGAGGGGGCCTTGGCCTCCAGTGCTCTGGAGGTGAAGGTTGCCGAGCGACGCCTGCTGCACACGGTCGACAGGTGGGCGTGGCTGCTGCTATACAGAAGCCTGGACAGCTGCACGGACCTGAAGAGGGAGGCCGCCGCTTCTGCTGCGGGATGGTGCTGGTCCTAACCAAGAAACAGCTCTTCCAGCGCAGCATCAGCCACAACACCAGCCTGCGGATCAAAGTACCTGCACTCCATGAGTGCAGTGCTGTACACCACATCTGCAGAGGCATGCCCTTAGAGTCCGCATTGTTCTGCAGACGCCACAACACAGTAACTGGTGAACACCTGCCTGCAAGGCGCCAGGCTCCCTTGTCCCCGATGTCCACAACCCTCTGTGCCCACTGACTGATGCAGCATCAACTGCAGGGCCACATTGACTGGTGACGTCCTCTTGCAGAGCTCTGAAGGCTGCCGGCGGCAGCTCCCCTGCAGTGCTGAGCGTGCTGGACCAGGTGCTCCAGGCAGCCACTGAGCTGGGCCCTGCTGCCGCCAAGGCCTGCCCCAGCAGTACCCAGCTGGTGCAACACGCCGTGCTGCATGTGGGGCTGGAGTACCTCCAAGCAGCCGCAGCTGCAGAGGCAGGCGAGAGGGGCCCTGGCAGCCAGCAGGCAGCAGGGGCTGCTGCTCAGGAAGGCTCAGTCACCCACTCCTCAGATGGAGGAGTCAGTGGCCCGGCTGGGCTGAAGGAGCTGGTGCCGGTGCTGCTGAGCCATGTGGCAGCTGCCAGCTGGGCGGCTGCCCTGCTGCAGCCCAGCATTGAGCAAGTGCCTGAGCTGCTGGCAGCATTGGTGGAGGCTGCCTCTGCCCAGGTAGGTCCCACCAGGACCCTGCATAAACATGGGCAATAAAGACAGATGAGGTCAAGCCTCTAGCAACGCAGGCTGTTTGCAGAGATTGGTGTCCATGAAATTCCTGGAGCAGAGCATGCCATCTGATGAGTCACCATGCAACCCGCTGTGGGGAGGCCACAACAGCATGCCATGTATTGTGAAGACATAATATGTGGTGATGTGGAAGGCCCCAAGTGGCTGTGTTGATCGAGCACAGGCCTGCCAAAGCCTGATCAGATGCGGAGGCCACTTGGCCCTCTGCCAGGAAAGTGCCTACCTTGTGTCGTCCCTAAGTCTTGGCGCTTCTGGACGTCCAGTGCATGGCTGCACTGCCACTGAACTGCGGTCACCTGTCTCTGCAGGAGCCAGCCAGGCTGCCAGCAGGACAGCTTGACACTGCCGGCTGGCTTACAGCCTGCACCCTGCTGCTGTGCCAGATGCCCTGGGCTCATCTGCCACAGCTGGGGGCAGACCAGGGCAGGGCAGCAGTTCTGGTGCCTGTCAGCCGGCTGCTGCGCCTGGCTGTCAGGCATCTTGCTGCAAACTCAGCCGATAGCCAGGCCAGCATGACTGTGGTGATCCAGGTGCCATTTAACCCCTCATTTCTTGCATGCATTTCTTTCACTAACTTGTCTGTCGCATGCTTGCTTCCGCACTGGAGCAATGCTGCTGGCCAAGTGTGTCCTTGCGCTGCAGGTTTGCCAGACCATCGCTGAGGCCTTTCCTGCCCTGCGTGAGGCAGTGGCTTGGGAACTGATGTTGACTGTTCTGGCTGTGGCCCAGGACGCCACACAAGAGGTGCGCTGCCCCAGTCTACTGTCTCTGAGCGCTGCCTGTCAGCCTGCCAGCCAGAGAATGCCCTGTTGTTGACACTGCTGCAGCATCAGCAGAGTGAGAGACATTTGATGACTTCACAACCTGAGAAAGAAAGTTGCATGTGCGGTGCAGGTCACCTGGGAGATGTTGGCCCTGCCAGAGGGCAGCAGCCTTGCAGCTCTGGGGAATGTGCCGGCCACAACATGGGCTCAGTTCATCTGGAGCAGAGGGCCCCATGTTGGCGCTCCGCTGGCACTGCACATGCTGCAGCAGATGCCTCTGGAGCAGCTGGCTGCACAGCTTCCAAGTGAGCTGCACTTGCAAGGAGCTGCACAGATCATCTCAAACCCAGTCCTGCAGAAGCGTTGCCTCTTCTCAGGCTGCTTCTTGAGTCCTGTTGCAAAGGAAAAGTTTCAACCTGTAGCGCTTTCTGTCAGCAGCCAAAAGCGGAAGCCAATGTCGTGTAGGCCCTGTACTACACTTGCACTGGTGAGCAACACTCATAAGGTTGCCAGCAGGCCATGTTCACATCAGGCTGCTGCTGCTCAATCTACAGGCCCCATGCGCATCAGGCTACTGCTCACCCTGCTGGTGGCAGCCAGCGCTGCACAGAGCGGCACAGAGGCATCCGGCCCACAGCATGTGAAGGCTCGCCGCTGGATCTGGGGCCTGCTGCAGCAGCCGACAGGGCGCGCTCTGTGTGGGGTGGATGATGTCAACGCTGAGGAGGCTCATGTGCTGTGCACAGCTGAGGTGGGCGCTTCTGTCAGACTTGGTGGCCCTTCCTGGAGCAGGTCTGCGTGCTGGTCTCCGATGTTTGTGCTTCACCCTGCACGGTCAGCGTGGCCAGCTGGTGCTGCTGTGCTGAGTGATGGCACGCCATGACTGCAACCCATGCCAGGACAATAGCTGCCTTCACATGTGCTGAGAGTTGAGCCCAGAGCTCTACTCTGCAATGCATTGCTGGTAATTGGAATATCTGCAGGCCATGCTAGACCAAGCCATGCCAACCACAGTAACACATGCAAGTGGAACACAGAATAGCCCTGCATATTGAAGCTGCGCTGGTCCAGGGCCAAGCAGACCTACCCATCACTCACCTCCATGTGCAATGCTGCCTGCAGGCGCCTCTCATGTCCTCTGTGGGGCAGGCTCTGTGGGCCTGGGCTCAGTTGCAGCTGGGACTGGGCCTCCTGGAGCTGTGGGCCAGGTCCAATGACTCTGCTGAGGTGAGCGGCAGGGCCTCAGCATGTACTGGGTTGCCTCATGAGCCCTGAGGTCAGCCCTTCTGTTTGCCACATATGAGAGACGACATAGATGAGACCAATGGTGCTGGGTGATGCCCTCTACATGGCATCTGCGTTTCTTCGGGCATACTTGTGACAGCCTGTGATGTTGCCCGCTAATTAATTTGATGTGGAAAGTTGTGACTGCCTGCTGCAGAGGGAGGGCAAAGCCAAAGCTCTCCTATTGAACATGAAATTCTTTGAGCTCCCTCGCCACCTTACAGAGCACAACCACCCAGAGGCAGCGGGCAGTGTGATGCTGCGCTTTGTGGATGCAGCTGTGGCGATGGACACAGAGTTTCTGAGGTGAAACTGCTGCTGTGCTTTGGCCTTGGCTGCTGCAGCTGCGGCATTGGGGCCGTGCTCCAAAGGAAAGGATTCTGCAGTGTGTCCCAGGCTTGGCTGCTGCAGCTCTGGCACTCAAATGAGGCTCTTGAAGTGAGGCTGCTGTTGTATCTCAGCCTGGAGCCCAGCAGGTGCCAACCATGGCTTTCAAGGCAGGGATGCTGCAGCTGCGCTTCTGCCGCTGGACTGCTGCTGTGTCTCAGCCTGGCCTTTAGCTGAGGCACTCTGTCAAAGCTCTCCAGGTGAGGAACATGCCGATGTCGAACTGCATGCTAGCTGGTTGTTCTGAAGTAGGCTGCTTGTGGATCTGCAGTCAGTGTATGTAGCTCTGTAGACTATTAAATCGCTCTCAAAGGATTGAGTCAGCAGCCTTTGCTGTCACCGGCTCTGCCTGTGGGGAGGAGGAGAGCCCGTAAGTAAGGGGGTTCATTTCCATTACAAAGTCATCAGCGGGGGGGGG
>JAAMXJ010000286.1:0-35331 GCA_019693375.1 Asterochloris erici | reverse complement strand
GGGGGGGCACATCATGCAGGCATTGTCTGGCAAACTGAGGGTCTTGTGCCAGCACAAGCTGACCGACAGAGATATGAATCAGGCCATTCCCCTGAGCAGCGCAGCAGTGCCAGTCTGCAGTCGTGGACACCCTCCACCTGCATGTTACAGGCCATGTGCTGTCTGCAAGTTGGGGTCAAGTGCTGCCGCACTCACTGGCAGCCTGCCTGCAGCATGCTGAAGTCTCCAACCTGAGCTCATGGACACGCAACGCTTCGGTTGCGACCACTGGCAGCCTACCTGTGCGGGTATGCAGTGCTAAATGGAGCTGACCAACATCCAGCAACTGCACTCCCAGGGCATGTGCCGTCTGCAGGTCACAGCTTACTGCCGTGGCAGCCATGCTGCCCAAGGCCCTCCAGTCTTCCAATCATAGCGTCAGCAGATGAAGTACTTGCACTTACGGGGCATGGGTTCCCTGCAGGTTGCGGCTTCCTGCGGTCGCTTCCACTCTGTCCAGTGCAATCCAGTCTTGCATTTGTGTTGGGCCAGCAGATGTAGTACTTCTGCTAACTGGGCCTGGGGATGTCTGCAGGTCACGGCTTCCTGCCGTTGCATCCACCCTGTCCAGTGCCCTCCAGTCCTCCAGCCCGGGGGCAGCGGACGCTGTCATCTCCCCTGTCAGGGCGGCGCTGCTGCGGCTGATCAACAGGGGGATTGCAGCGAACAGGGCGACACAGACGCCCGGCTCTCAGGTGAGGGTTGACATGGATGGAGAGGTCTGGCTCACAGGTGTTGCTCGAGATGAGCAAATTATGCCAGCCCTCACATGTGCTGCGTGAGACAGGCCGCCATTTAGGCTCTGTTGTGAGGCAGCAAAAGTATGGCTCCCCGTCCTGTGGTCCAGGGATGCACTGCAGCATCACTGCTGCCAGTGCAGAGGTTCCTCTCTTGTTGCAGCTGTGATGCTCGGGCTGCACAGCTTATTGCAAACTTGGCTGGCAACAACACCTTGAAGGCTTTATGAAACATCGACTCACCCAGTCAGTGTGTGCCCCACCTCCTGCAAACCCCTGACCAGAGTGTCTGCGCTGCTGCTCTCCCTGCATCTCCTCACTGCGATGTGTGGGCACTGCAGACGCCAGACGTCACGCCTCCAGCGTCCCCCCGTGACCGCCAGGCTAAGGCGGCTGCTCAGGCCAAGCGGGGCAGCACCGTCAGCCCTGGGGAGGCCGCCCTGACAGCCAGCGCTCAGTGGCTGGAGGTCCTGGTGTGCTGCCAGGCCACGGCCAGCCTGCCCCCCAGTGCTCTCTCTCTCATGAGTGACCTGGTGCAGCTGCTGTACTACCATGGCAGTGGAGTGGCTCAGCTGGGGGCTGCTGCAGATGGGCAGGACATGCAGCTGCTATCCCATGTTGTCCAGGTGAGATAACTGTGCGTCTCATGACAACGGCAGACAGTTGTAAATCGTAGCTGTGTGTCTGAGAGGGCAGGTGTGACGAGAGCCAGCGTGGGGCTGCTACGGACTCTCAGGTTGTCTGCATGCAAGGCAGAAGAGGGTGTGGCTCTTGGAGTATGCTGGCCTGTACATGTCTGCAGGACCACAATGCAAAACCCCGCAACCTCAGGTTGAGAGTTGTTGTGCATTGGGTTTGCAGAAGACTTGTACCGTGGCTTCTGGGGATCTGCTTCTGCAGCTCCACGTCCTGCTGGCAGATATCACAGGGACTTGAAGGGGTCTGCAAGCTTTAGCTGTGCTCTGGGTGTCTTCCCTGCCTCTGAACCCTGCACCGGCCCGCTCACCCTGCCAGTGGGCCTGCAGGAGTGCCTGCGCAGCGTCATTGCAGCCATCGGTCCAGACCGCGCTCGTGCCCTCTGGGTGCCCTTGCTGGACCTGGAGACGAGCAACCCCAGGGAGTGGCAGTGGTTGGCAGTCCTTGCTTGCTGGTGAGCTGGACTTCGGTGATGCAGCTGCCCAATCGAAGTGCCCCTGGCCACCTTGTCAATGCTCAGAAAGCGTCTGGGCTGGCGATGGTGGTGCACCCGATTTATTTGTTCCTCCTTTTCCCTGCGTGGACCCAAGTGCACAGGGACTCGATGTGGTGGCCCTGCCACATCAGCTCACAGCAGGCCCTCTGCTGCTGGCCTGCAGGCTGTCCAATGCAGCCGACAAGATCCCTGCCAGGCCACCCCTCAGGGCTGCAGCAGCCGCCAGGCCGGAAGGGGCGCCCCCCACATATGAGCAGGCGATGCAGCTGCAACCGGCTGCGTCTGGGCAGCAGAGGGGCAATGGGGGCGGTCTGGGGCGCAGCGCAGAGGAGATTCTGGCCATCCAGGTGGGCTGTCAAGCCTGTGGCTGAACATTAGTTGCTGAGTCCGAGTCCGGCAGGGTGCTGCCCGCTCTGTGGCAGCTCGTCCAAGCTGCAGAGATTCATTGCCAGGTGGCATGCCAAGGTTTGTGGTGTGACCGGTGGTGTGCCTTGTGTGGTCACCCTGCAGACCCGAGACGCTTGCACTCGCTGCCTGCTCGATGCTGCAGTGGACACTGTTGGCATCACTGCCCCTGCAAGTCTTCTGCAGAGCCTCTCATGGGGCCTTCATGCACTCTGCATGGCTGCCCCGCTCCCTGCAGGAGGCCGCTACTTCCATTGGCTATGGCGCCGCAGCCCTGCCCCTGTGGGAGGAGTTTGTCCTGCGCTTCTTCAAGCACGAGACCCAGCTGGGCCCCATCGTACCCAAGGATGTCATCTCAGGGCACCTGGCCAAGCTGGCGCAATTGTATGAGGGCAGCAGCCCTGTGCTGTCCAACATCTATGCCCTGCTGGCACCACTGAGCCCAGAGTCACTGCCAGGTGTGCTACTGGGGGCAAAAGCCTGCTGTGCTTGTCATGCTCACCAGGTGCATGTGATTCTCACCTTGAGCTGTGGCACCCGCTGGTTGTGGGCCTGAGCCTGTGCTGATCCTCATGAGGAGCAGCCTCATGCTCTCCATGACCATGTCTTGGCGGCCGCACATGACCCTAAGGCCCCCTGCCAGGTGCAAGGCTGCTGTGGTCTGCAAGGTGAATATCTGGGGTTCTCTCACATTCAAGTGCTGCCAGCAGCTCTCAGCCAGATGTAGCTGACCTGCAATGCCTGCTGGGCGTGGTGGTAGACAAGTTGCAGTCCTGGCCAGGTGCTGGTGCCACAGGTGCCGCAGCCATAAAGGTGAGCAGTACCTCCACTACACACTGGTATTGTGCCTGCCTGTCAGCATCTACATGATGTGCATGTGCCACCATCTCAAGCAGGCTGCTTGCTTAAGCTGATGCAGCTTGCTAAGTGAGGTGACCTCCAGAGCAGTCCATGGCAGGCAGCAGCTCTTCGGCAAGACCTTTGGCTTCCTAAACACCATTCACATGCCTGGAAGGGGCTGGGCTGCGACACTACTTTCCAATGTGCATTTCATTCTCACTCTCTGCAGCGCACATGCTCCATGCTGGCGGGGGTAGAAGCCTTGGGAGGCTGTGCAGGCTGCTCTGACACCTCGCTCAGCCCACCTTGTGGAGCAAGGAGCCTTCACCTGAGCGCTGCCCATCTCCAGTGTCTTCATTGCCGCACAGACAGCAACCCCACCCAGTTGACATCTGGGGAGCGCGGCGTCCTGAGTGCACTCAATGGCTTGCACTTGCTGCAGGCAGCACCCCTCGGTTTGTGGCTGAAAATCAGGAGGCCCTGAGGGCCCTCATGCAGCTGCATCCTCTCAATATCACAAAGGTCCTGAGCAAGCCGCTGCCCGAGGGGCCAGGGAACCCCATACGGGACAGCAACCCCTTTGGCGCCGTGCCACTCTCGGCGCTCGGCTCTGCTGCCAGCCTGGCCGCTGGCAGCGTGGCCCCTGCTGGCAGCCTGGCCCCTGGCGGTCCAGCGGAGCTTTCTACAGGCAAGATGTACAGCAGATTGAGCCCCTGCAGCCGCGTAGTTGGGTGACCAGGGGTTCAAATGCGTATCGTTGCCATGATGTGTTTGCCGCATACAGACTTTCTCTATCGATTGACGCTGCAGCAGGGCATGTGCTGCAGACTCATTCATGACATGTGATGTTGCCGTGGTGTCCTGCTGGCTTCAATTCTCAACAGGGTTGAGGGTCAGGCGCAGACCCCAAAGAGCAAGGCACTTTATGCAGCTAGAACTGTACTGTAAAACGGTGTAAGCACCTGCTGCTGGGCTTTCCTGCTGCAGCTTAAGCCGAGGCACCTGCTTGCTGCAGGCACTGCAGCTGGTCCCACTGCTGGGCACAGCCGGACAAGCAGCCACGGCCAAGCTGCTGCTGTTGCTGGGGGCACCGCAGCTGCTCACAGTCGCACTGGGAGCTCTGGGCAGGCTGGCACAGGTAAGGCTTTCTCTCTTTGCAGTCTGCATGCTGGCAAGAGTGCTGTCTCTGCATCAGGCAGGCACAGTGTCATCTCCAAGCGGGAGGCTGAAGCCTGTGCAACCCCGTGGGGTGTGCTGTAGGCAGGGAGTCAATCGAGCATCATTGGGCCCAATAGACGCCACTGCCCGTGTAGGCTGCCCCGCACTGCAGCAGCCATCAATAGGCAGCTCGTGACAGTGAGAGAGTGCCGACCATGGTTGAAGGACCATGCAGGGCCACATTGAATCCCTGTGCCTGGGGAGTGCAAACAGCCTGCTGATTTGCGGCCTGCACCTTGCAAGCCCACACCTGCAGCACCCGCATGCACTCATGCACGAATGGCTTCTGAGCAGGCCTGCTGTCCTCCTCAGCACGGTCCAGTCACATGCAGTCCCGCGCCGCAGCAGCAGCATGCAGGTGGGCGCAGCCGGCACCCACAGCCGCACCAGCAGCGCCGGGGAGGCCGCCCAGGGCAGGCCCCCAGGGCTGCGCCACGTGCGCACGGGGTCACGGGATTCCGGGCAGCCGGGCACGGGCGGCACTTCAGGCACTGGGTCCACCCCAGACAGCAGTGCCAGGTCCGGGCGGGGCTCAGGCAGGACCACTTTTGCCAACTCCCCCAAGGCCGCCGCTCACATCCCATGGCAGGCGCCCCCGCACGTGGAGATCGCTGATGCGCTCCGGGAGCAGCAGGTGATTGTCAGACTGGGTCCTCGGGTCTGGCGGCAGCTGCGGAGCAGGGTGCTTGTGCGTTCCAGCACACGTACACTCAATGATGCGAGGCAGCAGTCCCTGCATCTCAATAGCTTGCCCAAGGCTGCTGCTCACGATCCCGTGGCAGGTGCTGCCTGTGGAATCTGCACAGGAACTCATGACCAGCCGGCAAGCAAAGGATGGAATCTGCCAAGGCAGCAGCTAGCTCATCTGCACTGATTGCATGGCCGTCTCCTTCAGCAAAGCAGCCGTCGCGTGGTTTAGCAGCAGAATTGCCCTTGCAGCCGAGGCCATGTGGTGCACGGTGGTAATCTAGGATCACCTGTGAGGCATATAGATGAGACTTCAGCGCCAAAGTGCAAGGTGCAGTGTCCTCTTTCTTGCCTCAAGTGCCAAAGCCACACACTCCGCCTCATGCTTAGCTCAGAGGTCTGTCTTTGCCCCTGCCTGCAGGCTGTCATAGCAGCAGGTATGGAGGACGCCTCTCCGGCGGCAGACCCAGTCCATGAGTTGCATGCTTTGCAAGAACTGGGTTCTGTTCTGCAGGCTTCTGGTCATGAAACTGGAGGGTTTGGTGTCTCTGCTGTGCTCCTCTGGCTGTCTGCTCCACAATTTGAGCTGGAATGGATAGATTTGCTCCCTGCAGGCTGCCATGGCAGCAGATATGAAGGATGCTCAGTCACTGCTGCGCTTCTGGGCTCTCAAGGCTGAGAAGCAGGCTGCAAACCCTGACATGGACCCTGGACGCCGCATTCAGAGACAGAGTAGCGACGTCGCGGCAGACCAGCCAGAAAGCATGGCTCAGGTAGGATGGGGTCCCACTGTGATGGGCTGTACTGTACGCTCATGAGTCCGCACTGGTAAATATCAAGCGCTGAGGCATTCAGAGAGCAGCAGCTGGGTTGGCTGAGTCAACCCTGGCAACAGATCAGGCAGCAGGCAACTGCAGATTTGAGAACTGCACTGTGCATAGCAGCATATGTGCAGTCTGGAGCAATCACGCCACCAAGAGGCCACCCCGCCTGCCACAAGCTGTTACAGCTCAATGCCCAGCTGGCACTCTCATCTGGAGCAGTCGTGGGCAGCTGGCGCGCCCATCTGCAGCTGTCGCCTGTTCTACATACATGCATTGGCCTCTCAGCTGCTGCTCACTGCTCTGGGACATGTCACAACAAATTACGAAAATGACATCGAGCACTCTACATTTGTGCCATGCAGGGGCAGGCCAGGCTGTCAGAAGTTTGCAGCACCTGGGCTGAGCAGGTGCAGGAGGCCAACGCTGCGCTGAGGGAGCTGGTGTGCCGCCGATTCAAGTGAGTTCCTGGCCATGCCTGTGTCAAAATAGGGTGCCTGCTGCCAGTTTCAAAACATCGCTGCAATATCTGCACAAGACCAGGACGTCACTGTTGTTGCCCTGTGCCAGCCAAGCCAGACTCCTGTTGCCTTCCTCCAAATAAGCTCTTTGCTTTTGCAACATGCTGCCATGACACTGAGGCACAAGTGCACTAACAGCTGCTTGGTAATCAGCACCACGGCAGGCCTTGTGCACACCTGATCAAGCACCTTGCTCATCCTGGTACAGGCAAGTGGACTTGGAGAAGGTTGCAGCTGGGGACTTTGGGGAACAGGAGGACATCATGGCTGAAGAGGACCCTGCCTTCCAGCGGCGCCTGCGTGAGAACAGGTCTGTCGCCCCCACTTCCTTATCTTTGCTTGCTACAAGGAGCACGGCGTGCTCCATTGAACACTTGAAAACACCCAGTAGCCTCAGCAGAGCTCAGCAGCCTTTTACCTTTTCTGCGGAGGTGGAATGAAGTCAGCATGGCAACTAGCTGCCTAGTTCAAAAAGGCAGCTGTCCGCAGCTTGCAGTGCAGCGCTGTAGGCGCTGCATGCATGCCTTCATTGCCAGTTTTGACACACTGCCAACCCTGCAAGTGACGGCTGTTACCTCCTGCAGGCTGCAGGCGCTCTCGGCGGTAGAGCAGCTGCTGACTCTGGAGGGGCTGGCGGCAGCAGCTGCCAGCCTGTACCAGCTGGAGGTCCTGCTGCTGCACACCACCCTGCAGCCTCCTGGAGCCACCGGTGTGAGAGTTCCGGGCTTATGTTTGTAGAGCACATGAGAGCGGCCCAGCTGTATCTTGTGTGCTCCATTTGTTGGCCAAGCATGGAGCCGGCCGGGATCCTGCTTGCTGCTGAAGGCTCCTGTGCCTCATCTGCACGTGGCGTCACATCAATTCTGTGGCCTACTGAAGTAAAGGTGGAAGCAGCCAGCCTATTGTACATGACGTCCTCCTCTTCTACGCGGGCAGTTGGTGCCTCAGGTCTCAACAGACGCCTTTCTGTACACCTCTGCAGGCACCTGGCGGCTCCCATGCCCTGGAGCTGGAGGCCAAATCCCAGCTGCTGATTGTTGTGGCAGAGGCAACTGTTCTGGGGTCCACTGAGTCAGCCAGCGTGCCGTTCTACACTGGCCTCTTCCAGCGGGCTGTGTCGGGCAATGTTGTCCTGCGGCCAGGCGCCAAGGTGATGCTGTGCCCTGGCCCCATTTCCTATTGCCCTAGGGAACTGTGCTGTTCCTGAACTGATTTTTCTGGGGATGCCGACCTGGTCAAGGCAGTTCAAGGACCTGTTCGTATTTGTGCCCTGGGGACTCACGCTGTTCTGAAATACACTTTCCTGGGCATGCCCACCTGGTCAAGGCAATCAGACCAACTGTGACCAGTGCGGCTGACCAGAAGCGCTTGGGCGGCAGCACAGCAGTGCAGGCGCATTGTGCACCTGCAGGGAAGAAGCATGGCACACTCGGAGCACTTGCCTTGCAGATTGCGATGGCTGCAAGGATTCTGTCTGCCCTGGGCGGTGCGCACCAGACAGCCCCGCGCCCGAGGGAGGCAGCTGCCATGCTCAGCTCATCTCTGGGCCTGCAAGCCCTGCTGGACAGTGACAGGCTGAAGGACTTCCAGGCGTGCCTGAGGGTGGTGGTCCAGCACTGCCAGGGGCTGGAGCCAGCGCTGGTGGCTGAGCTGCTCAGCTGCTTCCCTGCCGAGCAGTTTGCCATGGCGGTGATGGGCCACGCTGTGCCGGGCGGGGCAGAGCAGGCGGGGCCAGGTGCCAGTGGGCGGGAGGCACGGCATCAGGTGTGCCTAGCTGCTGCGCGGTTGCCAATTTACTGCCCAAGCTGGGTTGGCATTGCACCCGCTGGCATGCTGTGCACCAGGGGTGACACAGAACCCAGGACAGCATGACTCATTTGCTGGCCGCAGTCCACCTGCTGGCAGACAGCTTGCTGCTGCCTTCAGACCAGTCAAGCTGCCGACTCCTGCCTGGGGAGCGGGCGTCTCTGCATGCTGCTGAGCTCAGGACCCCCTCCCGCACGTGCCCGCACTGCCCTGCAGGGGTCCCCAGAGGCCAACCTGCTGCTGCAGCTGGCCTGTGAAGCCCTGGGGCTGCCCGGGGGCGAAGCAGTGGGCTCTGCTCTGCTGGAGGGCCTTGTCTGCTCGGCACCGGCCCAGTACTATGCTGCCTGCATGGCAGTGGCTCTGGCAGCCCCCCACGCTGCTGCCCGCCTGACGGCTACGGCCAGCATGAGCCGGGTTCCTGTGGCAGACTTGCCGGTGGCAGTTCTGCTGGACGTCTGCTCCCAGGCAAGTTCACATCCCTCACCATGCACCTTGGTCCTCAGCCATCTTTGCACATTCTGCTGGGCAAACTCACCGGCAGGTGGGCCAGACTCACCTGGCCCCTGCTGCTCCTGCCTGGCGGCTGTGCCACCAGGAGCCGGTGTGCCTCCCAATTTCTAGCCTGTGCTGGTGTTGCACTTGATCAGCATGCCCAGAGCATGATGCTGGCTGCTGTCGGGCCCTTGTTGACACATATGTCCACATGATTGCTGTTGATCATACCTTCTTGTCGCTCTGCTCAACCTTGATGCCTGTGCTGATGGTTGAGAGTCTGCGCGTGACGCAAGGCTGTTGCCCACTGCCCCTGGCCCTGCATGTGCTGCAGCACTCGGATCCAATCTTACTGACGGCAGCTCGCAATTGATTTCATTGATTGTCCCCGCCTGTGCCTGCTGAGCAACGCTGCCATGCTGTGCCCCTGCAGATGAGCGAGGCGCTGGACTGCAACCAGGTCAAGCCGCCTGATGTGCCCTACAAGCTGCTGGAGGCCGTTCTGCAGAGCCCGTGCCTGCTGCATCTGCTGCAGCAGGCCCTGCACGGTGTTGAAGGTGCAATTGGCCAGCGGTCTGCCTGTCAGCAGCTGGGTTGGTGCAGCTCTACCGCTGCCTGGGTGATGGGATGGCATCTGCAAGCAGGCATTCAACTGCCAAATGGGGGTGTCTTGTCCACTGCAGTCTGCATGGGACTGCAGGAATGCAACGAGTATGCGGCCTGGATGATCTCCAGCATGTCTGATCCTGTATGTCTCCATCACTGTGATTGTTGTTGCTGTCAACAATACAGGTTTTCTTTTTCTTGGATGCAGAGCTGCCTCCTCCACAGCTGTGCTGGACTGCCAAGGTTGGGGAGCTGCACGGCGCCCCTGGAGAGGGGAGCAGCAGCAGCGTTGGACACCTGCGGGCCAGCAGCAGTGGGGGCGACAGGGCTGCAGCCCCCCGCGCCCCTCTGCTGGTCCCTGTGCCCGTGCGCCAGGCGTCTGAGGGCAGCACAGCTGTGCAGCAGTTGGTGGGCAGCAGCTTGCAAGCCATCCTGCGCAGGCAAGCCCTGCAACTTACAGACAAGTGAAGGCCTGCTGAAAGTTTCAGTACTGCTGCTCTTTCTGGGGCGAAGTCTGATCAGCTTTCGCAATGGGCTGCAGCCTGCAATCCTCACAAGGCATTGAAAGGCTGCATGCATGCAGTGCTGTGGCACATCTTTACAGAGAACTGAGATGCACCTGAAAGTTGCAGCTGTCTCACTGACGGGTAATCACCCCGCCCTGCAGCTATGGCAGTGGGCACGATGGCTCGACCTTTGCAGAAGAGCTGGGACAGCTCCTGTCAGCTGTCTTCAGCCCTGCCGCTGGTGCCCCCTGGATGGTGGACTTCTACTGGCTGCTGTACGAGGCCGTGTTCCAGCCCTTCCTGGTCCTTGCGGGGCCTGCCTCCAGTGGGTTGGCTGTGCAGAGATTCTCTGAGCTCTGGGAGTCCCTGCCCTGGCAGGCTGCCACCTTCCATTCTCGCTCGCCAGGTAGGTCACTGTGCCACTTGCCTGCGGTCCCTGTGCCTTTGACTCCACGTGTCCTGACTGTGCGGTCATGTGGATCTGCCCACCCTGCCATGCCGCTGTCTCGACGCCAATGCGCGAGGAGGGGTTCCATTCACTGCTTTGTGGCCTGTGAATGCTTTCCCCCTGTGGATCACCTGGTGGGGCCATGTTGTCTCAGAGGCTGGATGTTCACCGCTTCAGTGAGCCGTGAAGACTGCCCTGGCAGACAGGCACTCTGCATGTGAGTCAAGCTGCAGCAGAGCAGAGTTGTGTGTGTGGCCTGGGTCTCCATTGATGAACCTGCATACGGGACTTACAGGAAGGTTGTCAGGCACCAGGCTGGCTGACATTGATTGTACTCCAGTACCTGAAGAGCGCTCACCAAAGCAAGCTGTACCCATGTCTGCTAGTCAAGTGGTCCCAGTCTGTACTTTCTCCACAGCGACCTGCTCTGCCCCGTGTGTGCTGCTTGCAGAAGCCATTGCCGTCCTGGCAGGCCACCTCTGCGAGCCAGACAGAGCTGTGCTGAAGCTGCTGTACGCCCTGGACTGGCAGCCAGTGCTGCAGCACTTGGGCATGGGCAGTGCGACTGCGACCGGGCAGCCCACAGCTGTGCTGCTGGACCAGGACGTGGACCAGACAGCAGTCAGCCGCCCGGAGCCGGCAGCGGCTGGCGTTCGCCAGGAGGGTGCCAGACAGGCCTGGGCCACGCAGCTCCTGCTGGTGGTGGTGCCAGTGACGGTCATGCGGGCTGCCAGCAACCTGCCGTCCTGGATGGAGAGGTTTGTCTCTGGAACAGGTGGGCCCATATGGCAGAGGGATGTTTTCCCTGAAGCTGCAGTGCTGGATGGGCTGCCCATGAAAAGCCGGAGAAATGACCAAAAGCTGTGACTCTGTGGCCTCCTGCTTGCCAGCCTAAGTTTGCCAGGAGACGCTGGCCTGGGATTTGAAAAGCATGTTCCCTCAAGCTGACTGTCCTGCACCATAGACCTGTACCAAACTCCCATGCTCAGCCTCTGCACCCTGCAACTGTACTTAGCCCAGCATGTGGCACACCTCTTCTTCCAGCGCGCACGACATGTCTACAACTTCTCACCCTCTTCATCTCCCGCTGTTGGTCACATTCCGGCAGACACTGTTGCTCCTCGCAGCTGTGAGAGGGGGCCGTGCTCGTCCTCTGCACCCTGCTGCCAGCCCAGCTGGCAGACACATGAGGGTACAATCAGCAGTGGCCCTTCACCTTGCAATGCATGCTGCATCTGCTGCTTACAACTGTGGTTCTATTGCCGCAGGCAGTGATACACTGGCAGATCTGGTGGCGGCCGCTTCTCTGACAGGGCTGCAGGAGCTCAGCAGCCGCAGCAGCGCAGGCACCTCCTTCCTGCTGCACCCGCTGGCAGCGGCTCCTGCGTATGTGGACACCCAGCCTGGAGCTCGGTTGGTGCACACCGCGCGGCTGCTGGCCCAGGGAGCCCTGAAGCAGGGCAGCCCCCGGGCTGCCAGCCTGGTTGCTGCCGCTGTGCGGCAGGTGCTGCTGGCATGTGTCTGCCGGGGGTTCCACTCGAGCGCCCCCCATGGAGGTGGGTGGGCCTGCGCTTGCACAGCCACGCCAATGAGCCTGTCTTCCCCAAACCTGAAGCTCAGCCCAGGAAGCGGTGTAGGCGCAACGCTTGGCAGTGGGGTGTTGCTCTCAGGCCAGTGCCCATTGGTCAGGCTTGTATGTCTACCACGTAAACACACAGCAGCATGGGAGGGCTGTAGGAGCACTGCAACATAGCGCCTGCAGCACGCAGGCAACCAGACAGGTGAACAGGCAGGCATGTCACTGAGGGTGGCTGCCTGCTGCTGCTTGCAGGGCAGCCGGCAGGACAGACCCAGCAGCTTGAGGTGCTGCAGTGCTGGCATCTGAGCCCTGAGGAGCACGAGCAGCTGGTCAGACACGCGCTGCTCCCCCTGGCTGTCGCGCACGCCAGCCTTGAACTTGCACAGGAGTGGACCCCAGCGGGTTCTTACATCACCACCACCCCTCCAGCTGTGGGAGTGCTGCAGGCTGCAGAGCACAGCCCCAAAGCAGGTGAGACTGTCGGCTTCCAAGTTTAGGGCACCTGTCTACCCTTGCAACAGTGCGATAGAGGTGTACCTCATCAAGAAAGCATCTCATTGCCGCAGGCTCAGGCACCAGGCGTGCTCCCGCACTCTCCAGCCTGGCTCAACGCCTCGGCACCCCCCAGGGGAGCCCCTCAAGGAGCCCAGGCAGCCTTCAGGCTGCAGGCCTTGCAGGGGATGCAGAGCAGGCCGAGCAGTCGGCGGAGGGGCAGGCAGCACCTGACGCTGCCGGCAGCCTGGGAGCGGGCCTCTCCATCTACTCAGCTGCCGCGGGGCCCCTGCAGGCGCTGCTGGGGACTCTGGCACAGCCGAGCGGTAGGCCAGAGTCGCTGCTTGCATGCTTGATGCTCCTGCCTGGCGCATCTGCAGCATCCTCCTGCTTGCGGGGGAGCCACCTTGTGGCTGCAAGGGCTCCAGTCAAGCACTTTGCACAGCAACACCGCATCCTGCATGCCAGCCATCATCCTTTGCATTTGTCAGTGGTGGACACATGGTCTGATGGTGCTGCAGTATGTTTGAAGGGAACTCAGCGCCACTGCACAGCAGGAGGCACCCCTTCTGACGCAGAGTGCATTCTCCTGACTGCAGATATGGCACTCACTCTGGAGGTGCTGCCCTTTGCCAATGCTGCGGCCCCAATTCAGGGCACGCTGCATGCCGCTTGGCTGGACGAACAGCAGCACCAGGCACCTCCTGCCTCCAGTGGGACTGGCAAGCAGCATCACGGAAGCCCAGGTGTGTCATGAGCCCTTTCAGGTAGCTGCCTGCCAACAGTGGAGTTCACGCCGGCCGTGATTGGCGTCGCAGATATGATTGGAACAGGGACGGAGGGCCTGGCGCCTCTTTACTTGCAGCTCATGTTCAGCATCTGTGAGCAGCAATGTGGTCCCTGCCAGGCCAGCAGGCTGCGGGAGGGGTGCAGAGGTGCAATATTGGCAGCAGCTGCTCAGGTCCAGGCCGTAACCATGCGTCAAGCCTGTCTGCAACCCATTTGCTCTACCGGCCTTTTGTTACAACTGCAATGCAGCTGCATTTGCAGCTGTTGGCTCTTGGCCATGGGCAACCAGAACCTTCCAATCATGTTTGCCCTAACAGACGACAACAGTACATTCAATGACATGGTTTTGTTTGCGGCTGAGGGCTGTGATAGTCCTCCCGAAAGCGGACACTCACAGTCCAGCATTGCACTCATGTGTCCAGGGAAGGAAAGCAGTCTGGGGTCCCTACGCGCCCGCGTGACGGCCTTTGGCAAGACGCACCTGGGCGGGACTGGCAGCCACCACGCTGCTGCCGGAGGGGAGGGTCTTGCAGGGCTCCAGGCAGCTGACCTGCATCTCAGGATGGCACAAGCCGTGGAGGTGAGGGCTTCTGCTGCATACACTGCATGCGCACTACTGCAGCCACTGCTGCTCCTGTCCAGTTCTGGGGCAGCCAGCAGCTGGCAGGGTGCCCATAGCTCTGGTACAGCACCAATCTCATCTGCTTGCACCAGCACATGAGAAGGCGGCACTGACCAGATGTGACCCTTGTGGTTGTCTGGAATGCAAATTTCAGCTCTGTCACCGGTGAATGTTCTGGCTTCGTGAGGCCGTTGAGGCAGAGCTGTTTGTAGGTCATATGGTTTGCGTGATGGCACAGCTGGGCAGCAGGTCAGCGTCCTGCTTCCTGGCCCCTGCCACCAGCCTGTCTTGAACAGTTTGCGTGATGGGTCTGCACCTGCAACTAGAAACCAGACCAGTGCCCGTCGCACTTCTGAAGGCTCACGAGGTCTGCATGCAGCAAGCACCGGCAGGGGACCTCTGGCTGCCCTGGGCGTCCTGCTGCTCAACTGCAGCCTTTCACCTTGTTGCAGGTGCAGGCGGCCTGCGCTTGCAGGCAGCCCCTGTGCCTGGCGCTTAGCATGCTGTGTGTCTCAGCCCTGTTCATCTCAATGCGTGGCTCAGCCCTGTCGCAGATCTTTTCTGGCTGCATGCGCAGGCGACCATTCTGCCAGCAGCCCCCCCAAGCTGGCCCTGCTGCCCATCATGCCGCAGAGATTGGCCCTGTCTTGTCGCACTGTGTGGCTCACCCCTGGATTTTTCCTGGCCAATTGCACAGGCAGCCTGCGCCAGCAGCGACCCCCGGCTAGCTCTATGCCTGCTGCCTATCATGCAGTATGACTCAGCCCTGTCGCAGACCTGTCCTGACTGCTTTGGCCTTTTCTTGGCAGGCAGCCTGCAGCCAGGACAGATTTGCTCATATTGCTGTGTGGCTCAGCCCTGTCTCAGTGGCCATCTGGCTGCATGCGCAGGCGACCTGTGCCAGCAGCCACCCCAAGCTGGCCCTGTGCCTCATGCGCATCATGCTCCATGAATCGGCCCTGGCCTCCAGCCCCCACCAGGCTGCCCTGCTGGAGTCTCTCATTGCCCTCCTGTCATCCTGGCAGCCGCACTCACACCCTGGGCAGCCCCCTCAGGTATGTACTCCTGGATGTGCTTTCATGTCTTTGCTCGATCTCTGCCCAAAGTGGTCGGGTCCTATACATGTTGGGGTCAGCTGTCAGCAGCAAACAAAGCTAAGTAGTGCTGCAGTGCAGCTGGGCCTTTTAAAGAATGTCTGTACCTTCCTGGGGCCTCAGGCTGGATTGTTTCTGTAAGCTGCACCATGTGGACACCGCACAGATAGCAGTATCCCAAGCAATCGTACCTAGAGCTTCCCAGCAGTTGTACCTATGTAGGGTCATGCCAGACCGCCTCCAAGATCATCTCACTTGGGTAACTGACTGGACATGTGAAGGCTATTTGATCAAAGCGTCTGCATCCTGCAGAACACTCCTCTGATGGTGGTGGCAGATGCTGCCGCCCTGCCCGCCAACTCCACTCCAGACATTGCTGCGCAGCTGAGAAGGTGCCCCACCGGGCTTCAAGAGGAGCAGCTGCTGCAGCTCAGCAGCCGGGCACAGGCTTGCGGCTACTGCTTGACAGCTGCGCTGGCCATGGAGCAGCTCAGAGCGCAGATGCAGCAGGCTGAGGCCTGGCAGTGGGCTCGGCAGTGCTCAGGTGCTGCCACCAGTGGGGAGCCTTGCTTGAGTCCTTGGTGGTGCTTTCAGCTGCAGACAAAGGCTTTGCAGTGTATGCACGGGGACGCTGCACGCTCAATGAACTTCTGGGCTTCCATGACCCCGCGCCTTTTCTGAAGGGTGCTGTCGCACCCCGCGTAGTCGCACCCCGCGCAGTCGCGCCCTGCGCTGTGGGCAGACTGGAGGCTTGTCCTGCACAGCACCGCTGAACCAGGCCACTGCTCTGGCTGCAGAGGTGCTGGCGGTCTGCAGCCAGGCCCAGTTGAACCCCAGCTGCCCAGAGCACGTGGCGGCCATGTGGCTGCACGCCCTGGCCTGGGTGGGGGACGCTCGCTGGCGGGGCCTGCAGGAGGCGGCTCCCCTGGAGCAGCTGAGCCGCCTCCTGGCAGGGCTGCATGGCTGTGCTGCCCTGCTGCAGCTGGTCTTTGGGCACCCGCCCGCAGAGGAGACAGGTGAGCGCGCCGCCTGCATCAGCTTTGCTGCGACAGGTGCAGATGTGTGTTTCGGCACCCAACAGGATGATATTGTCATTGTTTTGCTGGGCAAGTTGGCCACATTGGTTAGCATATCTGCTCAGCATGTGCAGCACACCTTCCAGGGCACCATCCTGGCCAGGAACACTGCCAGCAGCCCTGCTTTGCTCAAGCTGTTGCATCAGACGGGCACCAGGGCAGATCCCGGGCAAGCTGTGAGCAGCAGCTGTTGAGCTGTTCACCTCCCTGAGATCGACATATGACAGCTAGAAGAGATGCAAGGCAGACTGTGAGGTGCACATGTTGGCAATGCTGCTGCAGGCAGCCTGGCGTCGTCCGCTGCAGACCGCCTGCGGTCAGCCAGAGCCATGCTGCAGCCCAAGACCCCATCCTCCACCCCAACAGCTCAAGCCGCCCTGGGGGTGCAGGAAGAGCAGAGCATGTCGCAGGCAGCACTGTCAGCTGCTCTAGAGGTGAGGCGCAGCCTTGCTCAGCTTCAGCATCTGTCTCGAAAATACCTGTAACGCTTCTCTGGGACTGGAGGCTTCACAAGAATCTGATGCAACAACTTTGAGGGCCATCAGCAGGGCGGGAAGCATGGCTGCATTGCCTGGGCAGGCTTTGGGTATGCGCAGGTTGCCTGTGCAGCCCACCAGGCGCTGTCGATGAACCTTTGTGACGGGAACGAAGATTGATTTGTGCTGCTGCCTACTCTGATGGCTTGACACAAAGCAGTGCTGCAAGCAAGAACGCCTCATCCAGGGTCTGGCTATGTGCAGGCTGCTCGTGAAGCGCCCATGTGGGCTACGTCTGGCTCAGCTGTTCAGTCTGGTTCCTGGTGCTGCTGCATGCGATCATCAGAGGCTGCCATGCAAGAGTTGTGGCTAAGACCAGTCCAGCCCCAGCCTGACCGCCTTCTTTCGCGGCAATGACAGCAACACAGTCCTCTTCAACGGGGAGGGCTAGACTAGTTACAGGAAAGATCTTGTGCTTGCATGGCTAGCCGCAGTGCACCACCGGTGAGATCCCCTGCCTGCAGGAGGAGCGGGGCAGAACGGCCATGGGCAAGCTGTCCCGTGGGCTCAAGGGCATGCTGGGGCCTCGCACAGAGCAGCCCGCAGCTGGAGCCTCCACCACAGGGGAGGGCGCCCAGGGCCTGGCCGCCCCCAGGCAGAAGACCCTGGCAGGGTTGAGGGCCAAGATGTTCAGCGGGGGGTCCCAGCGCAGCCCTGGAGCCTCCCCGCCAGGGCCTGGGGGCAGCAGCCCAGGCATGGCTGGCAGCCCCGGGCCCCTGTCAGCAGCTGATGAGCCTGCTGCAGAGGGCGGAGCCGGGGCGGGGCCTGGACAGCACAGGGCCAGGGGCGCCCACTTTGCGGATCGCCTGGCGGGCAACATCCGGCGGGCGATAGGCATGCCCCAGGAGGTGCGCACGATGTCACCAACCTTGAGCCAGTGGCTTTCAGTTACGTCCCGTTGGACAGGCGGTGTGACCCTGACACTGGGCATGCCCCAGGACGAGCGTGCAGACACTCAGCTTGCGTGAGAGCTTGCGGCTGAAGAGTTGCTCAAACTTTTTCAAATTCAAGGCTGTCCCCACAAGGGTTGGCCTGCAAAACTCCAGGTAATTTGTGTGGCGACGCTGCTGCCTCGGAGGGTCTCAGCTCCTGGAGCTTTGAGCAGGTCTCCAGCATGTCCGCGGGCTGCATAACGGCAAGTCCTGCTGTGTGAGGCTCTCCTGTTGCATCTTTGCACCCAACTCTCCAGAGAGCCAAAGTCAGGTGGTGTCCTGCGCCCTGCAAGGGTTGCAAAAAGGGTGACCTGCTTTGTGGGGCCTTCCTGCTGCATTGCCACAGCTGTGTGCAGGTTGCCTGCTTCCAGTGAGGCGCTGCCAGCTGAGCGGAACATGGGGAGGCCTTGTCCTCTGTGCAGGGGAGCGCTGCCCAGAGGCTCAAGCACATGCATGCTGGGCTGAAAGGGTGGCCCAGAGGCTCACGCACATGCATGCACTCTGCTGCAAATCAACTGTGGCAGGTCCAGGCAGGGAATTGGCGTGTGGTGTGTGGTGGCCTGCAGGGGAGCGCTGCCCAGAGGCAGGAGGCGGCACAGACCAGGGCACAGGCAGGGGACGTGCTGCTCAGGGTGGGCCTGGCGGCGCTGGCTGTGTCTGACTACATCCGCACAGTGCTGTGCCCGCAGCTGCAGGGCCATGAGCCTAAGCCTGCGCTGCCGGCGGTCTGCAAGCAGGTGAGCCTTGCGGCGCACCCTGTGGCCAACAAACCCTGCAAGGCTTATGCAAGTGATAGGCATGGAAGCTTCAGCATTCTAACTCTCAGCGTGTGCAAGCCAGAGCCTGCGGCTGATGTACCCTGCAGGATCTGGGTTTTAGGTTTTGACACACAGCAGCTTGGGGTGCAAAGTGGCGTCGGAGCTGTTCAGGGTTGCGTCTGGCACCCCCTGCTGCTGCATTGCGCTCTGGTGCAGCTGCACAGGAGCCTGTGTGCAGCTGCCGCTGATGGCTCTTAGACGTTGCCCTGGGGTCAAGACAGGACGGCACCAACCTGCAGCTCATGTTGGCTGCAGGAGCTTGGTGGTCGAGATGCCGCAACGCAGCCAGACTCAAGCGCTGGCATTACCTCCAGGAGCGCTTTGCGGCCTGATGCAGCCTTTGATGCTGCTGTGCTGCAGTGCGTGAGCCACCTTTCTCAAGTAAGCATGGCAATATTTGCTTGATGGCGCCACACACCAGTCAGGACTGTCTTCCTACATGGCCCTTCATGGGATTCCATGCCTGCAGGATGGGCTACAGCCCAGAACTCTACACTCCTTAGTGGCGACCCAGAGCGCCGTGCCACACCCTGCAGCTTGTCTGCCGCTTTGCCGCAACGTAGAGGGCCTTGTTTCTGCAAGGCTGCCGGCCACACAATTTTGTTCAGAACTGAAGCAGTTGCTGTTCCCAGCAGTGCCATTTGCACTGCCAGTGCCTTGAATGTATGACCTTTGTGTGCGAGGGAAAGACATGAATGAGAGATGGAAAGTTCAAGCCTGTGCCTGGAGCTGTTCCTGTATGGCGGCCACCCTTCAATGAATGCCTCAGTAGACGTCACAACAGCGGACCCGGCATGTTGCCGTGCGCAGTTGACAGCAGCAGCTTCAGGCAGCAAAGCAAAAATCACCAGCATGCATCAGTCCAAGAATGTTGATGGTCCCTGCTCAAGGACATGGAAAGGTGAATTCATGAACAGCACTTGACGAATAAAAGCCTGAGCCACGCATTGCCAAAATCATGCTGCCTTTGAAAGTCCTGTAGGCTCTCAGATTGGGAGGCTACAGGACTCACACAAGCAGCATAGATGATAGACCAGCGCACTGACAGCACTCATGTCTCTGACTCCCGCAGCAGCAGGAGCTTCTCCTCACGTAGCTGCAGCTCCTCCTCACACAACTGCTGCTTCTTCACATGCAGCTGCTTCTCCTTCTCTTGCAGATACGCAATCTCATTCTCCCAGCCATCTGGCTTGAAGCTGTGCAGCTGCTTAGCTTTTTTAATCACTCTGCTGATGTTGCGACCCACATACACAGTCTCTACTACCAATAAGCTGATCTGGCGATCCACACTATCAATCTGCTGGTCCAGCTGGGACACCTCTGGAGCAGCAGTTGGTGTGATGGACACTGCCTGCAACAGAGCACAAATACCATCAGCAGCAGTTGTCAAGCGACAATGTGAGGAGTCTCAGAACAATCAGCAGCCTCCCATGCTACCATCACTAGCTAGGCAGCTCAGTGCCTACCATTTTCAAGCAATATATGCATGCAGTACAGGTGTTCACAGCATGCTTTTGCCTCGGGCCGAAAGCCTCCACAGAACCATGCAGCACTCAGTGCCAGGGGATGCTGCCTGCAGTAGTCAACGTACACCATCGCCAGCAGTTGCAACGGCTCAGATGCCATACAGCAACAATTGGCAGGCTTGGCCTGATCTGTAGTCATGACTTCCCTCACAGAAGCATACACACCATGTCACTGGCTGTCCACTTCAGCAATCAATTTGACAACATCATGCCTTCAAAGGCCCAGCGATGCTGTGCAAGCGTGCGTGCTACACTCATCACTTGCACTTCCTTTCTACTTGAGCAGCACAACCTTTCTACTTGAGCAAAGGAAGCCACCCTCAGGCAAGGTTCAAATACAGTACAAGCATGTGCTGAAGGAGCTGCCACCAAATGCCCCTTGTTGGGGCATTGCAATGTCCCTTACTCACTGCAGGCCCCATGTGCACCTGCCTGTAACACCACCGTAATCACTGGCTCACCTCAGCAGTTTTCTTTAAAGCACCGCCCTTTTGCAGGCAGCGCATGCAGTACAGGTGTGTCGCTGTGGGTGCAGTTACCATGTCCTGCTGGTTTGGGCCAAACACGTTTCTTGAGATGTCGTTGGCCCAGCCTGCACGGCAGGGTGCTTGACTCTGAAGTGTGGCGCTCCATTCCCCACAGTACATCCCAGCAATTTGGCACCCACCTGATGCTGGACGGCAGGCCACTACGTTGGCCTGCGCCATGTCCTCAACAACCTTCCTAGCAGCCTTCTGGTCGGAGTCTAGCTCTGCATGTAAGTCCTCAGCAATGACAGCCTCATAAAGGGCCTTTGCCAGGCGGTCCACCACCAGTGCAAATTTTCCTCCACTCCACCCAGGGCCGCCATCAAGACCATTGAGTACACTGCTCATGGGAAGCCTCCAGATGTCGCACAAGGCTGCAGCATGGCAGACATGAAGTGGCAGCAATGCTGACAGCTGCCTGGGCATTTGACTTGGAGAACAGCGCCAGCGGCCAGTATGCTTTGCTTGCTTCACCCACCTTCGTACCAATCCCCTTTGTACAAAGAGGCAGTGCTGGTCAGAAAGCCAGCATTTGCACCACACACCTGGACGTCTAACAGACTAGTTAAAGATGGGAGCCCACATGAAACATTGCCACCCCATGAGGCAAGACATCAGGCACTTGCACACAGCCCTCTGGAGGCGGCCAACATGACTTGCCAGCAGGGGCGCACCTCATGAATGCGAGCCCACTCCTGATCAGCGACAGGTTCGCCCAAGACCCACTGGGTCCGAGGTAGCCAGTATGACATGGGCTTTTGGCGTCTCTCCTGTAATCTGTAAACAGGTGTAGCCCTTAGCTGGCAGCTTGATCAGTACAGAGAACACAGAGCACCGCAGAGGCAGCACAGCAACACACCTGTGCCTGGCAGCTCACCTGCACAAAAAAGCGGAGGAGTGCATCCAAGTCCTTTTCCATGGCAGGCCCTTCTGCCCAGTCCATGAGCACGTTTGCTTCATCAATGCAGATACAGCCCAGGAAGCTGAAGCGCCCCTTTGGTCATCGATCAGCTTGATGTAGGCCAGAATCATATCAATGATGCTGACCACTTCGGCTCTAAACCTCTGCAGCTTCCGCTGATCAGAGCCCGACGACGTTCTGGCAAGTCCCTGCGACGCATAGCTAATTCCGTTTTAAACTCTTTCAGAGCACGCCTCTGCACCTTGAGCTTTGCATTCAACACCTGGGACATGCTGCGGCCATCTGAGATTTTCTGACTTCGTCCACTGATCCAGGACACAGGGGCATCCAGCTCAGGCCCGAGCAGTTTTTTTCGCAGCAGACGTGTCTTGCTGCTGCTCAGTGGACCCAGGATTAGCAAGATGGCGTCTAGCCTGGCCATGAGCCGCTTCAGCAAGAGCTCCTGCTCGATCTCCCTGTCAAAGAATTGGATGTCGAAGTTGCTCTGCAGAGCACCACCCCATCCAGCATGGACAGCAAACGCAGCAGCAGGAGCAGCAAGCAGTGTGTGATCTGCATACAGAGATCTCTGTCTTGGCATGCAACTGAACACATAAGGACCGCCTGGACCTGCATGGCAGGATGTTAGGCATCAGTGTGGTCCAGGAATGCTCTGCTTTTGAGACAGCCCGCCGAAGCACGGCATAGCGAGCTGAGGGAGTCCTGTCGCACAGGCCGGGCGTGACTGCACTGCAGGTGAAGATTTCATTGCTTGGTGACCTACATTGATTGTTATAGCAGGGTGCGACACAAGCATTCTTTAGGTCAGCCTCAAGGCACGGCAACCAGGCCCACCATGCTGCAGCCACAGCAACAGGACCTCTCAGGATCAGATACTGATGAGGATGCGGTCCGGGTGGATCAAACAAGGACACAGCCTGGAGCAGAAACCACTGAGGAGGCGGCAGCTGGCATAAAGAGGTGCTCCTCAATGGCTGCTCACGTGCTGTGCTCGGCTGGTCCCAAGCATGCAGCACTGCAAGTGGTGCCACTGCCATGCAGCACACCCCAAATCCTCTGCATGCAGAAAACGGCAGAGCAAGGCGCTGACACAGAAGGTGGCCAAATTCAAGCGCGGGGAAGGGGTGCACACCAAGCAGGTGCGCGATCTGCACAACCAGGCTGTCAAATCGACCCATGATGCATGCCATGGGGAGTGTGTGTGTTGCCTGCTGTAGCTGTCTGCGCCTCGACTTGCAGCAAGCATGGCTTTCATGGCACCTGTCTGCATGGCCTGCAGCTGCTGTGCGCAGCAACCGAGCAGATGTCGCACATGCCTGCATCAGGACCACTGGAGGCCCTGCTGATGGCAAGCATGCAGCAAAGTACCCGTCTGGTGGCACCTGCAAGTCTGCCAACAAACTGTTGACAGGTCGTCAGTGGGGCGACCTGCAGATATAGGGCTTGACCTGCCAGCTGCCACCCACTCTGCAGCTTACGTACCTGACAGCCGATGACAAGACACTCCAAGCGCGCTTGCGCACCTCAGGCGCCCTGCAGCCTGCCCACAGCCCCAGAGCGTCCCCTGCAAAGCTGTGCCTGGCTGCAGATTGCTGACAAGAAGCTCAAGGGGCGCCTGCAGCATGTGGAGCGCTTGGCCCAGGAAGCTGCAGAGGCAGCAGCCCGTGCTGAGGAGTGGTTGCTGCCAGCAGAGCCTGGGGGGCTGGAGGCAGAGGGCATGGAGCAGACGTGGCGCTTCCAGCAGGTGAGCATCTGCCCCACTGCCAGCAGGGTTGGACTGGGGTATTGGCGGCCTGAATGCCCCTCCTGCCAGGAGATGCTGCTTGGGGTCCAGATGCTGAGGGCAAGCACTAGATCTGATGCGTCCAGCTCAAGAGGACACTTGTCATCAGTAGTCCATGGCTGCAGCAGAAGAGTGCGCATCTGTTGACTTTCCTGGTGGTGTGCGGGTTCAGACAGGGCACAATGTCAGAGTCAATGCTGCTGGCAGGGATCTGTTGCGAGCAGAGGCTGCGGGGGTGAACCTGAGACGTCATGGAGATGCCCAGCAGACCTCAGTGGAGTGTCCAACATGCACCTTGCATCAGCCTTGTCTCAATGTTTCATTCCCAGCAGGGCACACCTCTGCCCCTTGCAAGCAGCAGGTCACCTTTCTCATGTCCAGCAGCAAGACCCAGATGCTGCCTCAAACTCGGAGACTCAATGCATGTGCACGAGCTCATGACCCCACCTGAAACCCTAAATCCTGCTGCAGGAAGCTCTGGTGCAAGAGGCAGAGGCCGGCGCAGCGCGAAAGGCCTTTGACCTGCGCCTTGAGGGCTTGGGCCCCTACAACCTGGACTTCAGCCGCAGCGGGCGCCACCTGCTCATCGGCGGGCGCAAGGGGCACCTGGGCCTGATGGAATGGCAGACTGGGCACACCTTCTGTGAGGTTCAGGTGGGTCCTGTTCGTGTTGAGCGTCAAGCGGGACTTGAAGTGTGTGTGGGACGGAGTGGTCGAGCAGGCCAACGCAAGGGAAGGGAGAAGCGACAGGGGGACGGAGTGGGAGAGCAGGTACATCTTCAGCAAGGTAAAGGTGTGCATGTCTGAGGGCACAGGAGCCAAGTGGCGCCTGAGGAGTGCTCTGGTGTCTCGCGAGGCGTTTCCTGCTGAAGGTGGGGCGCGTGTTTTCCGCAAGGGGCAAGCCCTTGGACTGGCAGAACAGGCACACTTTCTGCGAGCCTGTGGCGGCAACAGCAGTTGACAACATGAAGCAGGCAGTGCTTGGGGCTGGATGCTGTCAGGCCCTGCTTGACAGGCCACAAAACGCCCCGGGGGCTCTTTCATTGGCAGAGCAATCACACCCTCTGCCTGGTGCAGGCGTGGTGTGACTTGCAACTTGCTGCAGCTGAGGGAGACAGTGCAGGATGCGCACATGCTGCATGCCTCTGCTGCATCACCCCACCCACTGGCCCCTGCTGCAGGTGAAGGAGACGGTGAGGGACGTTCAGTTTCTGCACAATGAGCAGTTCTTTGCGGCTGCCCAGAAAAAGTACGTGTACATCTACGACAAGCGTGGGCTAGAGGTCCACTGTTTGAGGGTGAGCTTGAGGCTGATGCTCTTGAACTGGAGTTCTGATGCAATGTGAACAAGTTGAGCCTGGGGGGAAGGAGGGGCTTATCGTGGTGGAAAGCAGTCATGATGCCTGAACAGAAACCAAGGTGAGGGTGGTGCTGCAAGAGAACACAGTGTGCTGCAGAAGAAAGGGTCCATACAGCTGCTCTGCATGATTGTGCAATTCCCCTTCATGGGACCTTAGGTCTGTTGAATCGCTCTGCATGGGACAAAATTTCCGTGCCACTGCCCTGCATGGGATAAAAAAGTGTGTGCAACTCCACTCTGTGGGACAAATGGTCTGTCGAGTGCCCTGTAAGGGACAAGGGGTCTGCGCAATTGCTCTGCACTGACAGCTGGCCCTGTCCCTCCTGGAGGCCTGTGCAGTGCTTGAGCCTGCCGCCCTGTACCATTGCGAGAAGTTGGCTGGGCCCTGGGGACACAGCTGTGGTGCCTTTCTATTTCTGCCCGCCTCCTTTTCTGGAGGCAATCTTGGCGCAGGAATCTGCTTCTCAGCAGCGCCACAGCAATTGACGGGGCAGACTCGCAAACCTGTCCTGCTGTGTGTGCAGGACCATACAGACACCCGACGACTCGACTTCCTGCCCCATCACTTCCTCCTGACTTCAGTCGGCGCCCAGGGCGTGTTGAGATATCAGGTGAGAAGTGGCCCGTCCCCTCGAGGTGCAACAAGTGCATCAGCAGGTACAGAAAGCAACTCCTGGGGTGTGATGACGCCAACTCATTTGAGGGGGAACCCTGTGTGCCGATCAAACACGCACCTCCGAGTGAAATGACTAGTCTCAGGACGCTTGGCTTCTGACCCTTCTTGGTGGTTTATGGGTCGTGGGGTGTTTTTATGCATGCCCTGCCCTGCCATCAATCTGTACCGCTTGTAGCCTTCAGGTGCGTGACCTCCTAGCCACAAGTAGCATCCACAGACAGCATTCCAGGGGTGTGATGACGCCAACTCATTTGAGGGGGAACCCTGTGTGCCGATCAAACACGCACCCCCGAGTGAAATGACTAGTCTCAGGACGCTTGGCTTCTGACCCTCCCTGGTGGCTTGCGGGTTGTGGGTTGTGGGCTGCAGAAGTGCTTTCACCACCACCCTGCACAGCAGCCCTCTTCCCCTGCACCCTTCAGCCACCGCCGCCCACACTGCCGCACACTTCAAAAGCTGCATGGGCTGCGGCCAGCCTGCACACCTGCAGAGGGCTTGCACCATCCCCTTGCACAGCCACGTCCCTGCACCGGACATACTGCGGCGCAGCACGCACCAGCAGGCCAAGCCGCTGATCTGCAAAACACAAAGTGTTTAGTCTGTTACCTTGAATATGACTACCCTCTCATCATGCTCTCTGCAGGACACCAGCACCGGTCACATTGTGGCGCAGCACAAGACCAAGATGGGCCCCTGTGACGTGCTGCGGCATAACCCCTACAACGGAGTCAGCCTGCTGGGGCACGCCAATGGTACAGTCACCATGTGGGCACCCAACACAGGAACACCCCTCGTCAAGATGCTGGTGCACAGGGTGAGGATCAGGACTTGCAAACAAGCATTTCAAGCCTGGGCAGGTCTCAGTTTGAGCCTGGGCCCCTAGCAGAGAGACGGGCACCAATAAGTAGATCTAGAGTCTCCTGAACCCTGAACAGGACAGGGAAGCTTGCAAGGTTTTCCATGCCCTCCCAGTTCAAGAACTTGACTCCACACCCAATGCTGCCTCTGCAGGAGTCCGTCAACATGGCAGATGCCACAGTGCATTCCATGTCGTGCTCATGTGCCAAGGCATGGGCGCCTCACACGCTTCAGCGCCTTTCTTCTACCTCTGCAGGGCTCTGTCAAGTCCCTGGCAGCAGACGCGACAGGGCACCACCTGGTGACGACAGGCACCGACTCCCAGGTCTGCGTGTGGGACCTGCGCACCTTCAAGCCCCTGCACTCCTACTTCTCTCGCGCCCCGGCCGAGTGGTGCGACATAAGCCAGCGGGGGATGCTGGCTGTGGGCTGGGGACGCAAGGTGTCGGTGTGGCGGGACGCCCTGACGCGCAAGCAGGCGGCGCCCTACCTGAGCCACAACCTGCTGGGGGGAGCCCTCCGAGACTTTCATTTCTGCCCATACGAGGTGAGATCTGGAATCAAGTCGCAGCAAGTTGAGCAGTGCTGTGTGCTGACATGGGCCCCTTGATGCTGCAGCCAAGCATGCACACAATGAGCCCTCTGCGGCAGGCGCTTAGGCAGGACGCGGCAGCGCGGTCCTCCATGAATTGACCTCAGAGCTGCATCACACCCAGCCTGTGCAGGACATCACTCTTGGTTACTGTTGTGGCATTGGCTTCAGGCTGTGGCACAAAGGAGATCCCAACTTCAGCTGTGGTAGATTTCTTTCAGGGCAGGCACTCACGTTGGTGCTGCTGCACATCAAGAACCTCTCCCTGGCTGTCTGGTGCTGGCTGCCCAGCAGGCTGGTGGCACAAGTGACAGTCTGGTCTCAGTCTGCACACTCGACTCCTGCACCAGACCTGCCACTCAGATGCCACCAACACTCAATATATTAAACAAATACACAAACTTCCCATCCCCTGCAGGATGTGTTGGCTGTGGGCCACACAGGGGGCATCAGCACCATGCTGGTTCCCGGCGCCGGCGAGCCCAACTTTGACAGCTACGTGGCGGATCCCTTCCAGGGCAAGCGCGCCCGTCAGGAGCAGGAGGTGCACCAGCTGCTGGACAAGCTGAAGCCCGAGATGATCGTGCTGGACCCCACCACCATTGGCCGGGTGAGCTGCCTGGCTGTCGCTTAGCATTGCGGCACGTTGCTGTAGGCTTGGGAGGCTGCAGAAGAGAGGGGCTTGCACAGCGTTGCATGGCTTTGCATCATGTTGTGGCTTCAGTTTCCTAGACAGGGTGTGATCATTCCGGACCCTATCACCTTGAGGCAGGTAAAGATTGTACAGGGCCAAAATGCGGCCTCTGAGTGCAAATTTTGACAGCAATGGCTGTCACTATTCTGGACGAGACCGTCATGGGGCGGGTAGGTCCCTGGGAGTGAGTTGTCTGGCGAGCAGCAAGTGTCCGGCGTGCCTGTGTCAGCTGCTTGACAACAGGCGGAAATCATCATCCTGAACCCAACCATCCTGAACCATCATTGGCCAGGTGAAATTGTGCATGCTTGGCTAGCTAAGCGCCTGGCCAGCCAAGCGCCTGACTGAGGCTGTAGGGCATACCAGCTGCTGGACAAGGTGGAGGCAGAGATGTTGATCCTGGACAGGAGTGCCATTGGCTGGATGATGTCAGACATCGGGGCACTGCTTGCAGGTGCCAGCCTGGGCATCTGCCTGCACGTTCTGGCTGGGCCTGCTGTGCTTGACAGCTTGGATTGGGTTTGCAAAGAGCATGGTTCTGCTTGGACGCTTGTGCAGGGTGCACTGATTGCTTGACTCACAAGCAAGTTGCCCCCATGCACCTGCCTGAGCCGAGCTGGCTGCCTGAGACGGAGTTGCTGGGCCTCACCTCTACTGCCTGCAGCTTTACAAGGTTGCATGAGCTGGTGGCTGTGCGCAAGGTGGCTTTAGTACTGCAAATAGCCTAAGATGCAAAGAACTAGAGATGCAGTGCTGTATAGGTGGTAAGCAGGGTGAAGTCCGAGCTGCTGTGATTTGGCAATGCATCCAGCACAAGGGCTTGTTCCAGCTCTGAGCCTGGTGTGCTGCTGCAGGAGCCCCACAATGCTGAGGCTGACTGCAGTGCCCAAAGACTGTTGCTGTCTTGAGTGGTTGCCAGAGCTTCAGACACCAGGAAATTATGATTTCTCTGTTCTACCTATTTCCAAGCTGGGCGATGTGCTGCAGGTCCAAAAGGAGCAGGCCGAGTGCTGCCCCCAGCAGGAGTTTTATTGTTCCTGTTGTGCTTTATTCCAAGCTTCCCGATGTGCTGCAGGTCCAGAAGGAGCCCAGGGAGGTGCAGGCCGAGCGCCGAGCCCAGCAGGAGGAGGCCGAGAGGGCGCGGCGCAAGCAGCAGCAGGACAAGAACGAGTCCAAGGCCAAGATGAAGGTGAGAATGGCTGCTGCTGGGAGGTTTCAGGTGCTACTTCCCGGGCCAAGATGAAGGTGAGACATGCTGCTGCTGGGGGTAACCTGGAGTTGGGTGCTTGGACAAGGGAGACAGACTGCCTGCTGCAAGCCACAGGATCCTGGCAGGGCCACTGTTTGTCTCTGGGAGCAGCAATGGCTGTGTGTGCTCCTCCACAGCAGCCCAATCTGGCTGTGCAGTGCTTCAGGGACGGCTGGCTGACATGTGTGCCTCTGATCCAGAAACGGTGGTCACCAAGCAGATCAGATGTTTGTGCTTGAGTTGCTGCTGAGCATGGAGTCGTCAGGTGGGCAGCACACATGTCCTGGGGTTCTCATCCCCAAGGTCTCGGTCTCTTGCTCACAACAAGCCTGCTGGCATGCGACAGGACCTTTTGCATCTGTGCATTGCGCCAGTTGATGCAGCTCATGTAACACAGGGTTGAGGAACTTGACATCATCTTAGAAAGATGTCAATCACAATCTGCTTCACATTGATTGCAGGGCAAGAATAGGCCCAGCAAGCGGCATCGTAAGAAGCAGACAAACATTATTGAGGAGCGCAAGGGGCAGGTTCAGCAGCGCATGGATGAAGAGGCAAAACGGCGAGCAGCCAAGGCCGAGAGGGAAGCCGCTGCTGTGCCAGAGGGCGTCCCCAAGGCTTTGGAGAGGTTTTACAAGGGAGGCCGCAGATGACTGCAGGTCGCCATCTCTTTCCCGCCTCCACTCATTTAATCATGTCAAACTAGTTTTTGTATGAAAGCATGAAAGCATGAAATTATGAAATGCACTCGTCAGGGGTCACAAATGCCTGAAAGAAGCTCTTCATCCCCATTCCTGTGTTGAAGATGAGCCGCCTCTTGAGGTGCCACTTTGGACAAGACCCTCCCAAGTGGTCAAGTTTTGATTTGCCAGGCGCTCCAAGGCTTGGACTGCCTCTGCATCGGTAGAGGAATCCCACAGAACCTCGGCCATAGGCTTGTAGGCATCCTCACAAGGGCATCTCAGCAGGCGCTCCAGCAAGGGAAGGCTGGCTACATCCTCCCATATCTCAGGCTCTGCAATTCCCACTCGTATGCCATGAGGGGGTGCTGCTGGGACTTGGCCTCAAACACCTCCTTTGGCAGAGGGCGGTAGCGAGTGAACCAGTTGAAGTGCCACGGGAGGAAGTGCCAGGCCTTGCGCTTGCCTGCAACACAGCAACATCACAGAGTGGCCACATGATGTTGTCTCGCACAACCTGCTTGGTGAAGCAGGGTCAGGGGATGCCCGCCACAGGCCCAGGGGGTGCACCCATGCAGGCTGGCCCATGTTGTCAGACCCATTCTGGCCAAGACTCTGATACTGTCATTCAGCAGCATCCTGCACCATGCAGGGCGCAGTCCAGGACATGGTTTGCTACAGCAGCATGGATACATCTCCGGGGAGAAATTTCTGCCGGGCCCCTGCTAATCTGCAGCAGCACAGCTGTTGGTCATGTAGCCTCACTGCTGCCAGCAGTCCCTACCTCAGGAACAGCTGCTGAGCTAGGCAAGCCCAAAAACTTGTTCATCAGGGCTCTGGCTGATGGCACTGTTGTCGGTGCTCGCAGGCATACAGGCCACTGCTTGCCTCTGCCCGCCTCTCACACATATGGCTGCTGCCAGTGCCTGCATCTTTGCAGGTCCTTGCCTACCACTAAGCCCCCCAGCAACTGCAAGTGACTCACCCGGGGCATCATCCCCAAAGCCTGCTCTCATGTGGGCCACCAGTTGGCGGTAGATGCCCACGCATCGGCAGCAGTGGGCTGCAGCTCGCGCCCCTCCCTCAACTCCTGCCAGATCCAGGGTTTTATGAGGGCGCCCCGCCCACCAGGACTGCCAAACAGCCTCCCGCAAGCCGGCGCTGGGCCTGCAGTCAGGCATGCCGGGTCAGTCTGGCTAGCAGCAGCTGAGCAGCCTCAGTTGATGGGCTGCCACTGGGCGGCTGCAGATCGTACACCCAGTGTGATGAGGGAACACTTGTCGAGAGGCTGTGCATGCGATGTCTCCAGGCTGCAGGCTCTGCTTCTGTGAAGTCACAAAATAGGAGGGCAGGGTCTGACCCAGCGGTGGGCTCCTGCTGAGCCGGCGGCAACACAGGAACTGAGCTGCAATCCCCTGCTGGGCAGGCCGAAGCAGGCTGTGACACAGGTGACGGCTGGCTCACAGCTGCAGCTTTGCTTGGGTGCGGCTTTGGGCAGCAGGCACTGCTCTGTCCCGCTGGACACACGGGAGCAGGGTGTGACACAGGTGACGGCTGCTGCTCAGCGAGCGTACTGCATCCGCACAGCTCAAGGATCCAGGTGCTGCCCTGCTCAGTGATGCTTTTGCCCCTCATGTTGGGTTCTGGACGACAGCTCCACAGCCTGCGCTGCCAGCAGTGGTGTAGGGTCTGCAGCTCTTTGGCTGCTGACTGCACATTCTGCTCTCAGCCCATGCACCCGGGAGTCCCCACCTCATAGTATGTCAGCACATCGCCATTGCCCACGATGGGGATGGTGCTGGCAGCAGCCGCCTGCTCAATCAGGTCCCAGTCGGCGGCTTTCCTGTAGCCCTGCTGCATGGTGCGCACGTGAATGGTGATCAGCGCAGCGCCCGTCTGCTGCAACGCCTCGACCACCTGCAGCAGCAGAGCCAGCTAATGATTACTAGCTCGCGGAGGGCTCTTGTGCGCTGCAGCACCTTCAATGTCTGCAGCAGCACTGTACAAGTCCAGCAATCAAACACTACATGGTGCACCTGCAGAGGGTGCAGTAGTCAAGTGCAGAGCTCTCCTCTTCCAAGGCTTCCACTAGCTTCAGCAACGCAGCAGCTGACAGATTCAAGGAAGGCAGCCCTGCGGGCTGCGGCGCATTGGCTGCCTGCAGCAGCACAATTGCAAGGTCAGCTGTGCCCATGTGGGGCGCAGCTGACTTCCTGCACCAGCTGTGCAATGTCAGAACAGCAGTGCCTACATGTCTCAGTACAGCACTGATCTCTTGCGGGGCAAGTCCTGTGAGGCTGCATGGCTTCATCGCCAGCTTCAGGCGGGCCAGTCTGGCAGTCAAGCAAATCGACTGCCTGTAGCTACACTGCATCACCTTTTGGGGTCCTGACGCAAACTCATATTGGTGGAGGCTGTTTCATCCATGCCTCAGCACAGTGATCTTCTGTGCTGCGCTACCTGGACGGGCTGCAGCTGCAGCATGCTTTTTGTGATTGAAGGCCTAGCTATGCAGGCCCCTGGCTGTGACCCGCAGCAGACAGCCGTTTTTGGCTAACGTCAGTGCTGGTCAGCCATATCCCTGAATATGGGGCAGCTGCTGGGCACACCCTGAAAGTTCAGCGTGTCAGACTGTCTGGGCGCTGGGTAACAAGTCCCCTGGGTATGTGCACCCTGAGGGATTCTTGAGGGATTGCGGCATCTAGCTGCACCAGTTGGGAATGCCAGCCAGGCTTTCACGCTGTGACGAACGCGCAGCAGCTGCAATGGCGACCAAGCACTGGGCACACCTCAAGGATGTTGACGTTGGACCCCTTCTCGCCGGTGCCGATGCGGAGCTTGACCGTGAAGGGGATCGGGCTGTCGGCAGCAATCCCGGCGACCAGACGTGCCAGCTTCTGGGGTTTGCGAAGCAGAACTGCGCCCAGACCCCGCTTGGTTGCCTCTGCACAGCATCAGATCTGGGAGATGGCGGTCGACCGGGTCTGCGCAGTTGCGCAGCAGAATGCGCCCAGACCCCATTTGCTTGCCCCTGCAGCGAGTGTGAGTCAGATCTGGGAGATGTCTGTAGACCGAACTTGCGCAACAGCGAATGCGTCCAAACATCCACTTCTTGCAGAAGCGTCGGACCTGTGAGAGGTGTGTAGACATAGGTAGACATAGGTGGACATAGCATAACAGAGCTGTGCCAGAACTCTGTTTGATTGCCTCTGCACAGCAACAGCGTGGGACCTGTGAGTGGAGGGTGACCCTGTGTGGCTCAGCAAACACTGCGCCTGACACCCTGTGTGCTGCTTGTGCAGAGCACAAGCATCAGATCTGGGAATGGCGCAAGTTAAAAGCTGCACAGGCTTGCTCGATTGCACTGCGCTCCTAACTCGCGCTTACACTGCCCCTGCGGCTGAGGGCACAGCCCTCCTGCCTTGCGCAGCAAACAGGCGTCAGCGCGGTCCACCAGAGATGAAGAGCAAAGCCTGCTTTGGGCTGCCAACTTGCAGCGCATTCTGTGCTTGGTTGCACAGCAGCATTGCATCCTGGCACACCTTTAAACAATCCTGCCAGCATGCCACGTCTGGAATGCTTGTGACTGCAGATCTTCAGGAAGACCTGGACTTTGACAACCATGATCGCTTGGAGAGCAGTGACAGCTCTGCAGTCATTGCGCTGCTGTTATTCCTACAAGTGGCCAGCGACAGACTGGCTCATGGTCTTCCCTCCGCTGCCCAGAACAGGGAAGCGCTGAGGGAAATCCAGACTTCCTCTGTCACCCTACCGCGCGCTGCCATGCCCAGCATAGACGGACCCCTGCACTGCGTCCTGGCACTGCTCTGCGTCTGGCACACACGCTGCAACTGCTAGCTTCAGGCGCCTGGCCATGCTCACCATGGATGGGGCACCCACAGTTGAGGTCCAGCCAGCTGGCGCCGTTCTCAGCAGCCATCTTTGCGGCCGCCACTCCCTCGCTGATCTGGTTGGTCGCAATCTGGAAGCCTGCAAGAACATGCTGCGTCTGACTCTGACTTTTGAATGTGCCTCAAAGCATGGGTGTCCTTGCATATGCCCATGTGCTGTCTCGACAACTTCTGGCCAAAGCTGGCTCTCCAGGTGCACAATCAGGGCATTCATCTGCTACACCACTGCCAAGACAGCACAGCAGGCAGCACTCCCCAAGGTGGGTTGTCAAAGCAACAAGCCTGGGTGTGCCATGCAGCTCCAATCACTGATGTGCCATTGTTTGTGACGTGCTGCCCCCCTTCATCAAATTTGAGGGGTGGCAGACCAAACAGCAGCAGTGATGCCTGCACAGCATCCGCATGCACTTCTCAGCACTCCAGCCCAGAGCACTCAGCGCCTTGTACCCCCGCCTCCAGTGCTCCTGCCTTAGGGTGCTGAGCCGCCCTCATAAGCTGGGCTCATACCTATGTCTACACTCCTCCGACCGCCTGCCACATGCAAGCCCGGTCAGCCAAACTCCGTTGATCATCAGCTGCCTACCTCACTGCTCAACACCCCTGCAGGATGTGAGCAGCCCGCCTTCACAGTCACGTATCACAGCCCCAAAGCAGACTCTCTCCACAGCATGCAGCACCCCTAGCAACATTGCACAGGGTTGCTCGCCATAGCAGTGCTCGTTCTCAGCCTGCCACATGTGGGCGCGGTCGACGCGATTCCCCTTGATCAGCTGGCGCGCATAGCTCATCTCAGACATGGTCACTTCAGCCCCGTAGTCTGTGGGAAGGGCAGATTGCCGCCCCCTGCAGGCACAGTCAGTGGGTCAGCACTGGCCACCAGTGAGTTGCCGTGGCTGAGGCTGGCCGGAGCACCAGACGATGAGGCAGCTCCAGCTGCACAGTCAAGTGAGAGCACTTACTCGCCAGAAGGGGAGGTTGGCGCCCCTGCCCATCAGTCACATCTGGCAGTCAGCGGAGACAACCTCAGCTCAATATTTGGGGTTCCCAACTGGATTACAACTGGAACAGGTGCCTTTGAAGAGCGGCAGGCCAACACCAGCACCAGCCTGCAAGAAGACAGATTGCCGTGCATCCATGCAGGCCAGGCAGTCTGCATGGCGCCAGATGGCATGCAGTGACGGCGTACAACAGGCACCACTGCTGGCTGAGCCCTGGCAGTCAGTGCTGCAGCTGGCCTGTGACAGTGCGATGCTCAGATTGAAGTGGATTGCAGTCGTGCTTGAGCCCTTCGGGCCAGCCTGACAGGTGGCAGGCAGCTGGCACAGTGCAGAACTCGAGCAGCAGGGGTGACGGCTTCAGCGCTGCACTTGGGGCCAGCAGACACCAGGCAGCCTGGTGTCAGCCCCATCTCCGTGACATGCTCTCACCAGCAGAAGCACTGCTGCTGCTGTGCAGCAGCATGCTGCTGGGCAAACTGAAGCCGTCTCAGAGAGGTGTTCCTGCAGCGGAACGGCAGCATGCCGCCAGGCAGACGCAAGCCCAGCAGGGGCAGTCTGTGATGCAAGCATGATTGTGCGGCTTGCAGCGGCTAGATGCAAGCCGGCCAGTGCCCATGCAACCCATGGCGCACTTGGTCAGAGGAGCCAGCACCAGCTTGCCACGGATGCGCTTTGTGAGGGCGTGGTTGCGCCCCAGCTGCTCTGGTCTGATTGGCTGAGGGGCAAACAGCTTCTTTCCGCTGGCAGGGTCCTGGATCAACGGTGTATCACAATCTGCATCTGGCTGCTGAGAGGTAGGGTGGTCCAGTCTTGGAGCAGTCACTGCTGCAGTGGCCGCAGATCTCATTGCTGCAGCACGGCAGTCATCTGATCCGGCATCTGGTCATGGGCTTGCCACATGCAAGGAGGCCTGGCCCAGCTTTACATTGGCCCTGAAGCACATGCTAGTCACCTGGAATGGTAGAGGGGGCGCCTCCAGTTGGCACTTTACTCGCCACACCACATCTGCACGTGTCTCAGTGCACAACAAGCTTGCTACTTGCAGCTGGCCCCCAGACGTACGCAGTTGATGATGAGGAGCTGCCTCCATCAGCATGTATCAGGGCCACCAGGCTCTGCAGCGTGCCGTCAAAGGGAGATGTCATCTCAGTGTCCCTGGACATATTACCAGCAGGTGAGGCAGCAACCAAGCTGCAGACCCTTGAACAGACCCATCATGTGGTGTTGAGCTCAGCCATGACTTTCACACAGGGTCTGTCTGCTTGCTCCTGCCCTTGAGCAAGCAGATCAGATATCTAA
>JAAMXJ010000285.1:0-124052 GCA_019693375.1 Asterochloris erici | reverse complement strand
CTCCAACCACTCAGCTCTCACCGCTCACAGCTTTCATAGAGATCACCAGCGCCCCTCACAAGTTCAAGCAACTATGTCTGGCCGTGGCAAGGGAGGCAAGGGCCTGGGCAAGGGAGGCGCCAAGAGGCACCGCAAGGTGCTGCGTGACAACATCCAGGGCATCACCAAGCCTGCCATCCGCAGGCTGGCTCGCCGTGGGGGTGTCAAGCGCATCTCTGGCCTCATCTACGAGGAGACTCGCGGAGTCCTCAAGGTGGGCTTGCCTGTTCTCAGTGCCCCTGCTGGTAATTGATGCTCCTCGCCATGCACACCCTGTTTGACTCCATCTTAGCATGACAGCACTCACAGCATGGCCCACCCCATGACAGCAGCTCAGCTGACACCTGGCAACCTCTTCCCATGCAGGTGTTCCTGGAGAACGTCATCAGGGATGCAGTCACCTACACCGAGCACGCCAGGCGCAAGACTGTCACCGCCTTTGATGTGGTGTATGCCCTGAAGAGGCAGGGCAGGACCCTGTACGGCTTCGGCGGCTAAGTGCTCAGCTGCAGTAAATACACAAGCAAAAAAAGGGTGTTGTCTCAACACCACCACAATTTCCTGGAAGTGCTCCTGTCCAACAGGCACCACAAGCAATGCACACCAATGGCCTGAAGGGAAGGTAGGCAGTGGCTGTAGATCATATCAAGGGGTAGGTGCTGGAGTGCAGGAAGCCTGTCTGTCTTTTGGCTCTGAATGTGCTGATGAACTGTTGGCTGTGGCAGGAGGCTGCCCATATGCTGCAGACAGCTCTTGTTGAAGCCTGAGTGTAAGTGCGAAGGTCATGCAACAGCAGGCTTGACCTCTTGTCAATGTGTGTGAGCTGCAGATGGTGACTACCCCACGCTGGGCTGGCAGCTGCCTTTCCCTTGCGCTCTGGACAAAGTAAGACCAGCTGGTCCTGCTGAGGATTGCCTTTCAGCTCACTTCACCTGCCCAGCACAGCCAGACACACACAGGAGGGTCCGATGGGCATCAGGCTTCCACTAGGTGAACAGGGCCGGCGCAGCCCCTTTGCAGTTGCATTAATATGTCCGCAGGACGTCAGTCAATGCAGGGTGGCCTTGCGCAGAGCGGATGAGACTGCCTGCAGCTTTCTCTAGCGGTACGGAATGCCAAGCCCAGCAGGGTGCCGAGCTGCAACAACTCCACAGCCTCAGCTTGTACGTGCCCAGACAAGCTGCAGCTCAGCATTGCCAGCCATGAAAAAGCTTCTTGCTGCAGATGAGTGGCTGCAGAAAGCCGATGTTAGCAGGTGTCCACCGTACAGTACAAGCATGCACAAACCCAGC
The DNA here is from genome assembly GCA_019693375.1 of Asterochloris erici. Taxonomy (NCBI): domain Eukaryota; kingdom Viridiplantae; phylum Chlorophyta; class Trebouxiophyceae; order Trebouxiales; family Trebouxiaceae; genus Asterochloris; species Asterochloris erici. Next base: position 122,721 of record JAAMXJ010000285.1, on the reverse strand, counting down.
TGACGGTTGTGCATGTCAAGGCAAACGACATATAACGCCTAGGCAGCACAGCCCCTGGCACGACCGGCACCTAGCTGGTGATGTGGGGCGAACGCCGTGTTAGGTTGGATGATCTGCAAATGGTGGTTGATCTGGCAAATGTGATTTGGCGCTGAATTGGGAGTTTCTGCTGCCCACAGGCAGTTGGACAAGCAGGCAAGGGCTATGGGACCATCCAAGCCCATGTTCTTGGCTCGAGTCACCGACATTTGTGGCCTCACTTCTGTGTTGCCTGCATCCAGGCATCTTCTCTGCCCACACCACTGGGAAGCAGGGGCTGCCATCAGGCAGAAACTCTGCCCACACCACTGGGAAGCAGAGCCATGGACTCATTGATGGAAGCCAGGCTGGAAGACTGCAGGTCTCAATCAGCTCTCAGGGAGATGGCTGTTGCCATCTGTGGCGGTGAGCCTCACCTTCTGAGATGCAGCAGCACAATGTTCAGACAAGATTCGATGCCCTGGTTGAGGGGTTGCAGCCCAGTCCCACGTCTGCTGGTGGTATTTTGAGGTCGAGGCCTGCTGGCTTTGCAGCAGTTTTCAGTGGCCAAGTGTCCCGTTGTGCATACCTGCAGAGGCCTCTACAGGAGCTGATCTGCACGAGAAGCAGAAGCCAGCAAAAGGCAGCTGGCTGGGCCAGTCATTAGGCCAGGGCCTCAGGCGACGGAGCAGCTACCGTAACACTCCTTGACGGCCCATGCAAAGACTTTGCCAACAATTGTTAGCGAGGAGTGCTTCTGTTGGCCAAGATCCTGAGGCGAAGGAGCAGCCACCTGCAACACCATTGTTGGCTTGACCCCTGGCACCAGGAGCTTGTCCTGCCTCCCACACTGTTTCATCAAATGCTGTACAGTGCCCCTTCGCTACATCTGCTCAATTTTCAGCTGCCTATACTGCAGGCTGGCCACTGCCTGAACACCAGACAGATTCTGTGTGTCATTCCCCTCTATCTCTCGAGCAGCTTATCTATTTGGCCTCTTGTCTGTATTCGCCAGCTTGAGCACTTCTTTGGCAACCCATCCTGCATGGCCTACCCAGTGCAAATCAGAAATGGGCCTTCATCAATTGCATTCTGCATGCTCTAATTCGACTTTAAAGTGAGGCCCACGGCACAGACTCTAACCTGCTGCATGCCCTGTGCTTCCTTAGACATGAGCTGTGTATCAGGACCTTGATTGCCCTCGAAGTCGAATTGTCCTGTGTCCAATATTTCAAACCCCTTTGCCTTGGGGCACACACACGTTTCACCACAGGCGGTGCTGGCCATTGGGCAGGTGCGACTGTTTTGCCCCAGAGGGACCCAGGTGCAGGCCGCTGCTGGACATGGCCCCGCTGGAGAAGGTGCCATTGCCCAGGGAAGCCAATGCAGAGAAGCCCATGCTGCTGGCAGAGGCGCTTCCCAGTGGGAGGCTGCCGTTGCCAAAGGCGGGCTGCTGGTGGTGGTGCAGGGGGCTGGGAAACAGCCCCAGGGGGGCAGGGGACTGGGTGGCTGATCTGCTGGCGCGCCCATCGGAGGCCCCGCCCTCTGTGCTGCCTGAGAGGGCTGAGCCCAGGGACTCCACTGAAGAGCCCAGTGACGTCCGCAACTTGACGACGCTGCTGGCTGCGTGCTCAGGGGACTCCGCCGTGGCAGGGCCGGTCACAGCATTGGCTGCGGCTGTGGCTACCGCCTCAGCGCCCTCCTCCTGCTGGCGGTTGGCCTGCAACAGCACAGGGCAAGCTCTTGCTGGACACCCACCCAGCCACTTGAAAGTGCTTCGCAAGCTGGCCACGGCGTTGGCTCCCGATGTCGCCACAACCTCAGCATCCTCCTGCTGCTGGCCAGAGGCCTTCAAGAGCAGACAGGGAGCTCACAAAGAATGCAAAGCCAGCCTTGTACAGCTTCAGCTGCAGCAGTGGCCACTCCCTAGGTACCTGCCTGCTGGCAAGCGGCCTTCAGGCACACCAGCAAAGCTGGCACAGAGCATGCCAAGCTGACCACATACCGCCTTACTGCTCACCACAGCACTAGCTGACACTGTACTCACTCGATTGGCTTGTCCATGATGCAGTACAAAGTCGCGCATCACACAGCACAGCCCTGCTTTTACCCTAAGTTTGTGCACGCCCCAAAGCAGCCCTTCTGGGTCAAGCGAACGCCCGTCTGCTGGCCAGGATTCCAATACACATACATCATGTTTGTGGCTCACCAGCATGGCCCGCGCCCGCCGCGCGCCATCCTCGTGCACGCGCACCAGGGAGCTGAGCTGGGCGGCTGAAAGATCATCTAGGCCCTGCCCGAGGAGGGGCGCAACCCTGGCCAAGTCTGCCTGCAGGCGCCCCTCCAGGCCAGAGACATACTCCTGCTGCCCTGCGAGCTTGGTCTCCAGGGACTCGATGTAAGCCCGACAGCGGGAGACCTGCACAGGCACGACGCCAAGTGTGAGCTCGGCTGCATGGTGTTCTGCGTGACGGCGGTGGACTAAGGTCGATGAGTTGATGGCACGTGAAGAATGAGCATGAGAAATAAGCTGAATGGCAAAAGAAGCGTGGGTGCCCCACACAGCCCTTCACTCACATCATGCGTGACAAGCACTGTGAAGTAGCCGGAAGGGCACACCCCCAGCAAGGCAGACAACTGCACGAGCAGCTGCACAGCGCAAGCTCCTGCCAGACTGAGGATCTGGCGGCAGTGCAGCCAAGTTGACGCCTCACCTCAGACTGCTGCAGCCTGGCGGCCGTCTGTGCCTCCTGCAGCTGCTTGGCAGACCCAGCTGTGGCCAGCTCTGCACGCTCGTTTGCAGCGGCTGCGCTGGCCTGCAGGCCAGCAGCCTCCAGCTCCAGCCGCTGCACTGCGCTCTCTGACTCCTGCACACAGAACGGGCGTGAGCTGCATTGCCCTAGCACTGCATCAAACTTGCAGCTGGCTGTGTCCCCAGGAAGGCCCTCGGCACAAGCAGCCATGCCGCCCTCTGAGCAATGGACACACTGCCCAGCCACAACGGCTCGTGCAGGGCCGCAAACTGTGACATGAGGGGCAGAAGCCTGCCAGTGGACTCCCACTGGTCAGGACTCTTAACTAGATGGAAAGGGCAGCCAGCACTGCCGTGCTGTGACAAGATTCCTCTGGAGCACTCAAAAGCTGCCAGGCAGGCTCCCAGCACCCACCTTGAGGCGCTCGGCCATCTGGGAGCGCTCCTTTGCAGCACGCTTGGCATCCTCCCGCCGCGCTGCACGCGCCCGCGAGGCCCCATCCTCAGCCTCCCGCACCTGCTACAAAGCACTCTTTGTGAGACAAACAAGACTCCTGAAAGAATGCAGGTGATCCTTCTGTGCTGTGGACCCCACCACACATTGTTGAACAAGTAGCTAGCAACTGGAAAGGCACAAGCTGTTCTTGGGGCCCAAGAAAAGTGTTTCTCCTTTTGCACCGTCCTGAGGGAGGACACACAGGTGTCAAAGCATGTCAGGCCACTTGTGCCTACCAGGCCCCACAGCTGTGAGAGCCAGGTGGGGGGCTGAGCACCCTCTAGCTAGGCAGCAGACTGTGAGGTGGAAGTCACTGAAACGGCCACAAGCATCTGAGCATCATGAGCATGAAAGGCCACACACCCGGCCTGTGGCTTCCCGCGCGGCCCGCTGAGCCCCCTTGCGTGCATCTGACAGCTCTGCACCCACCCAGTCAAGCTCCTTCTCAAGATTGCGCACACGATCCTGCAGCAAGAACGGAACAGGTTGCCGTGTGCTGCCTCAGTGACCTGAAAGTTGCATACAGCAAGGCCCCAGGAGTCATTGCCTCACTGGGATTAGACGGAAACGGCATTGTGCGATCATGAGTTGGGCAACCTGTAATGCTGCCTGCTCCTCAGCCTCTGGAGCACATTGCATTTGGGACAACAACAGGTCCAGGCAGGTATTGTCCAGGAGCGCAAGACTGCCCAACTGTGCTTGGCATGCACAGCCCACCTGCAGTTCCTTCCTGCCAGACTGGTGGCCCTGGCTGTCGGCCTTGCGAACTGCCTGCACCTGTGCCAGCTGGTCCTCCAGCCCAGCAATGCGCCCGCGCAGCGTCTGCAGGGCAGGGGAGGGCAGTGTGCAGGACAGGAACTCCTTCCTGTTCCTGCATCGACGGACCAGGTGCTCTGTAGGGGTGGGCGGCAATTCGCTCTTGAAAGAGTTGACATGGGCAGCCCACAGCACAGCCTGCGGAGCCCCTGGCACATGCCAGCTCTCCTGCTTCACAGAGGACGCTCCTTCTTGTATCAGAAGCAGCTTGATGAGTAACGGGACCCACCTCCGCCTCAGCCTGCGCAGCTGCCATCTCATCCTGCTCTGAGGAGGAGCGTTGCTGCTGTGCAGCCTCCAGGGCATCCACCTGCTGCTGCAGGGCGCCTGCCCAGGCCTGCTGGGCCCCCAGCTGCTGCAGCATGAGCGCCACAGCAGAAGGCCCCATGTGCCCGTGCTGCCCCACGATGTGCAGCAGGGTCTGGCCGGCCGCACTGTCTCCCATGGCCTGCTCGCTGCTGGACCCAACACCTTCTGCAGCGCGGGAGCCTGCAGCCTCCTGGGCGGCCCCAGAGGAGGCAGCCCCGTGCAGCGGGGGCAGTGTGCTGCTGCTCTCCCGCGACAGCGGCAGGGTGTCTGAAGCGCTGGCCCCCGCCAGATCAGCCATGCTGCTGCTGCGGCTGGCCGCCCGCGCCCTGCTGCGGGCCCGCGCCTTGGCACCCTTGCCGATGGCCCCCGCCCCGGCGCTGCTTGTGACTACAGGCTCCGCTGCGCAAGAGACGCTGCCCGCCCGCTGGTGCACTTCCAGGGACCTGCTGCTGCTGCGGCGCGCTGCCTTGCCCTTGCCAGGGTGCGCAAGGGCACCCGCCTGCCCACGGCTGGCGGGGCCCCCTGTCTTGGCACTGCCGCCCTCGCCCTCAGAGCCAGCACTGGCCTGGGCTGCCAGACTGGGGCTGGGCTTGCCGCTGGCAGGCACGGCAACTGCCTGCTGCACCAGGCTGAGCAGCATGCGCTCACGGCTGCCAGAGTCCTCATACACGCGAAACATGGTGCTGTACAGCCAGGCCGTCAGCTCCCGCACCTGCAGGACCTGCAGGGCAACACAGCGGCTGCCATTCACCAGGCATCCTGATTGCAGTGAGCTCTCATGCAGACATCAGGATTGCACCAGGGCTGCTGCATCCGGCATGTAAGGGCGTAGTTGATCATGAGACAAAGAGGTTGTCCTGGGCTCGTGTGCCCAGAAGGCACCTGCTAGAAGGAATTCAGGCTGCTGCACATGACTCGTTGTGATTGCCGCACCTGAGACCTCCCAAGCATCTCTGCCAGAGACAGCAGCGCTAGGAAGTCTCTCTCAAGCAGGATGTTGTAGCCCGCAGCCAGCCCTTGCAGAGGGGCACTGGTCACAGGTGGTAGGCCCGCTCCCCCAGCGCCTGAAGGGCCGCCTGCTGCAGCATCCCTCTCTGCGGACCCCTCAGCCGGCGGCTGCAGCACTTCGTCTGTCTGAGAGGGCCTCAGGGCAGGTGACCCTGCCACAGGAGACAGCGCAGGGAAGGAAATGGGCGGCCCCGCGCTAGTGGGCGATGGTGGAGGCGGCTGCTGCTGCTGCGGCGCGGCACTGCTGCTGGTCAGATCCCCAGCCTTAGCCTCTGCGCTGACCTCCTGCCCAGCCTCTGCAACTGAGGCTGCCTGCCAGGGCGCCTCCTTCGCAGGCTCAGGCCGATCTGCACCTACCTGCTCTCCAGCATCTGATGCTGCCGGCACTGCTCCACGCAATGCACTGGTGGCCATGGCTGTGGCACCCTCGTTAGAGGCCAGAGACGTCATGGAGCTGCCTGGCACCGCTCTTGCGCTGCCTGGTGCCAGGTCAGGGGTGCGTGGCGAGGCTGCAGGCGACCCAGTGGAGGCCAACGAGGCAGCGGTCGCAGCTGTCAGGCCCCAGGCAGCTGCCAGGCTGGGGCCTGTGCCGGATGCCGCAGCCCCCTCACTGGCGGGGCTGGGCATCTGGCTGGCGACTAGGTGCTGCATCCTGCGGCGCTCCAGCACCAGGCCCATCTGCAGGAGCGGTGGCAGACTCGCGGCTGGCTGTGCAGGGAACATCAGTGCGGAGAACTTTCTCACCAGCAGGGAGCTCTTGGCTTCACAGACGAGTGCATGCTTTGACAGCAGCATGATGCACCTCACACTGGCAAGGTACAAGACAAGCAAGCAGGAAGCTGCTGGAGGTCAAGAGCTGCCATTGTGCACAGGAACAACTTGCACCTGCGATGCAAGACACAACGCTCGGCATGTATCAAGCCCACACAGCCGGATAGCGAACAAGCTGACACAGCTTGCGGCAGGATCCCTGTCTGAACAGCCGCAACTCTTATGTCCAGCCAGCACAGCAGGGGCTGTTGAAGCAGGCCTGTGGCCAAGAAAGATTAGTCAGAGCGCAATCACAGCAGCTTCACAAGGGATGGCCTGTGCCTCACCATGCTTACATCCACTAGCCCCTTCGTGGCAGCCAGTTCCAACAGGCTCTGGGCAGCACTCTGCAGGTGCTGGCTGCACAGCAGGTCCAGCAGCACGTCCAGGTCAGCCATGCCCAGGGGGCCCGCCTGCTCTGCTGACGCCTTCCCCTGCAGACACGACTCGCTTGTCTGGCAGCGCGCTCAGGAACCTCCCGTTGCTGCCGTAGCAATGCACTTCAAGACAGCTGCCCTGTCTCAGCAAAGGTATGGAGGCCCACACTGTACATCTCTCAATCGCTGTCAATCATGTGTCATGGTGACAGGCAGCACCCACCTTGACGTCCTTGCTGTGCAGGAGGTCTGCAGTGATGGCCTCCAGTGTCGCCTGCGCCACAGCCTCATACTGAGAGACTGCCAGGCGCAGAGCCTCAGAGGCGCTTGACAGAGCGCTTGGGGGCAACGCCCGCAGGCTGGCCCGCACAGCCTGCACCGCCTGCAGCTGGGCTTCTGGCGGCGCATTGCTGGCCAGACGGAGGGTCAGCCCCACTGCTGGGGGCAGCTCTGTGTGCGGCATGCTTGGCAGCATCTGCATGCAGCCAGAGCCTGAGTCAGCATCATGGGGGGCTTGCATGCAGACTGGCCACACGGCCGGCGCTGGCTTTTGCCAGGGGCAGCTGGGTGTGGGGCCTGATGATCAGCTTCTGCAGACAGACACAACATGACTTGACGAAGTTGAGCCAGAGGCCGACCCCTCCAATGGCAGTTGCTGCTGAGGTCACACATGAAGCTGCCAGAGTCAGCAAGTCTGGGTGGTCGTGAAAGAAGGCTAAGGTCTGCATGAGTTGCCGCATTGACTTGGCCGTGTTTTGGGCTGCCTCCACAAAGCTCACCCGCAGAGCCGCCGCCACGACCGCTTTTGCCGCATCACCCTCCACGCTCAGCAGGGCCAGCGTGGCCAACACAGGCAGGCGCAGTAGAGCCTCTGCCTCTGCGCCCCGTGCCTGCAGCTCCACCATGCGCTGCACCAGCAGTGTGGCTGCCAGCACGTGGTCAGCAGGCTCCAGCAGCTTGGGCAGCAGCATGATCATGTCTGGCTGCTGGTGCACTGGGATGGCTGCAGCAGCAGGGAGGCCCCTTTGGTGACCAGCAGTGAGCAGTGAGGCATGACGCGTGTCTTGTTGAGGCCACAAGAAAGCATCTGTACCAGTCGGTGGCACTGCATGCCAGGCACCTGTCGAATGCACGGCCTACATTCAAGCAGGGCAACGAAGGAGTAGGCCAGAGCATACATGCACAAGCACAACTTGCTGCCAGCATGCAGATGTGGGTATGAGGCGCACACACCTGACAAGAGCAGGCCCAGCTTGTGGGCGGCTGGTGGCTTCCCAATCCCCCCATGAGGCTTGCCGTGGGAGGCAGCCGTGGGGAACAAGAAGGGGTCGGCCTTGCGCATCCAGGTCACTGCCAGGGTTAGCACGTCCTCCAGCTCTGCCCTGCCAGGCGCTGCAACGGGCACAAGCGGCCTCTCACTGTCCCTGTGTGCCCCCCTGTGTGCCCCCTGCTGCTGCTGAGCAGCAGGCCCCTGGGACCCTGTCTCTTGGCTGCTGCTGCTGCTGACCCGCACCACCACAGGTGTGGGCCGCATAGCTGTCGCTGAGCTGCTTCCTGCAGCTGCCTCAGCCTCGCTGGAGTGCAGGCGGGCCTTGATCAGCTGGCTCTCGGCCTCGCCGCTGCTGCTGTCCTCGCTGCTGGAGCTGGAAGCGCCTGCCAGCCCATTTGCAGAGGTGGGCAGTCCCGCAAAGGAGGGCAGCTGCGACAGCTTTATGCTCGCCCTTTGCCCAGTGCTGCTCGTGCAGTCGGAGACATGCCTATCCAGTTGAGCCACAGCCTCAGCCTCAGCCGCTGCTCCGCCATCCGCCTGCTCCTGAGCCTGGGCCTGGGCCTGGGCCTTGCTACTGCTGCCAGAGTCCAGCATGGCAGCGACAGGCCCCTCCTCTGTGCCAGCAGCAGCAGCGTTGGGGGAGCCCCAGCTGCCCGCCAAAGAGGACTCCGACCCGTCATCAAAATTCTGGGCGAGGGCATGCGTCTCCAGCATAATGAGCTGCTGGCAGCAGACCAGCATGACGTCCAAAAGCAGCTCCAGCAGGGGGTAGCGCAGCGCCCTGACAGACATGAGCAGGTCCAGCAGGCACATGATCCCCCCCTCGTGGACGCTGCTGCTGATGCGGCTGCCCGCACTGGCTGCGCTGGAGGGCTGGTACAGCCCTGCGCTGGTGGCATGGTGGGGACGCTGCCCACCGTTTCTGCTGCCCTTCTGGGCCTGGCCACCATACCGAGTCTCTACCGGTGTTACTGTGGGAAGCAGCAGGCGCTTGATCTGCAGTTATGGCATGGCAGAAGGTGTCACGCCTGCAATATCTGCTGCACTGGAGTCAAAGGCCTTAGGCAAAGCATGGGAGCCCTGTCAGTGATGCATGGAGCACAGCTGAGCTGATAGACTCACACAGGAGGACAAGTGGCAGTTCATGCACAAGATGGGGTGCATGTAAGGGTTTCTGTGCGCATGCACAGAGTGCACTGGAAAAGGTCACCACCAGGCCAACCGTCACAGCTGAGACACTGGTGCTGGCATGAGGCCCCATGTCCTGCAGGCCTCGCCACACCCCTGGCAGCCCCTTGAGGCCCACCCCTCGCGAGGTTGCTGGTCCTAATCTTGAAGTACAAGCTCTTCCATGTAAGAAAGGGGCCGTCAACATCTGGATGAGGGCACAGAAGAGGCTCATACCTTGACAGGGTCCTTCAGATAGACTTGCAGCCCTCCCAGGAAGGCAGTCAGCACGCTCCTGTCTAGCATCTGCTGATCCCGTAAGGCGTGCTGTACACATGGGCAGGCAGGGGTCAGGTGCTAAATTGTGGGTCTGCAGAATTCAGGGGCTGCACATGCGGGCAAGTAGCAGTCACATGCCCTTGTCAGGATGCAGCAGTCAGGCTTGCTCCCTGCATAGAGCATGTGGGTGGACCTGCCAGGCACCTCTAGCCGCAGCTGCTGCTGCCATGGGCAGCCTTCATGTGGGAACTGCCATGCCTCCAGCTTGCTGTCAGCTGGTGCAGGCAGGAGTGCCAAACTTGTCAATGGAGCTGGCAGTCCCCAGCAGGCATGTCACCTGCAGAGCGCTTGTGTCCAGCAGCACCGCAGCGTCTGAGCCAGGAGCCCGGCTGAGCTGCATGCCAGCCTTGGCAAGCAGCCTGTGCAGCTCCTCATCCCGCTCCCCTGCCAGTGCAGCCTCCTCATCTGGAAATAAGGGGGAGAGGGGTTGACAGTGCTCGCAAAACAACATGTTCCAGGTCCCAGCAAGATAGGTGCTTGGATAGGCAGACGCCAACATTAAGGATAGTGCAATATGACGGAGGCCGGCAGTAATGGTCACGGGAGCAGCCTTGGCTTCGCCAGCAAAGAATATGTAAAACTGTGGCGGCCAGGCCTTGCCCAGGCAGCCACAGCTGCGTTACCTGAGTCCAGTATTTCATCTGGGTCTGTGCTGAAGCCTGCGTCTTCATCCTCTGAGTTGACGCAGACATCAAGGTCAGCGAACTCAAACCTGTATGGCACCACGTGCAGTCATAAGAGGCTGTCATGGGTCGAGACACCCCACCCGCCAGCGGAGTCGCTTTAGCCATGGCGTCAGTGATTGCTTCTGCTACTTCACGCAGCACAGCTCAGGTAGCACAATCAGGACGGCAGCTGAGATCGCTGCAGTCAGGCCAAATGCTGTGCAGCCACGCAGAATGCACGCAGCATGCAGCTCTTGGCTTGCTTACCAAGGGCAAGCCTCCAACACCTCACAGGAAATGCTGAGGCCTTCCTTGTGCACAAAGCCAGCCTCTGAGTCCAGGATGTCTGACACCTGAAGCACACAGAATCCCTCTTGGCAATAACCTGCCAGCACATGTGAGAACGGAAGGTCGCAGTGCAGGTGCTCACTGCCATCGTTCAATGTGTTCCCCAAGCAGCAGGTACATGCAGACTGCCACGCAGCCCGCCTTCATCAGAGGCAGTGAGCGTGGTGATGTCAGCTGCTGCAGCTGCGACCCAAACGACCCCACCTCCAGGGACCACAGCCAGAGTTGTTGTCCCACTGCTTGATGAATGTTCATGCAAAGCAGCAAACCTTCATGAACTGCAGTACGCTGTTGTTCCACTGCTTGGTGCAGATGGCAGAGTCCTTCCAAACCGTCCTGTCTGGCCGCTTCTGGTTCAGCACAGCGATGCGATACTTGACCCAGAAGTTGTGGTCAGGCCCTGCTGGGGCATCGCTCTCCAGGTAGATGCACAGGGTGTCAAAGGATTCGTACATTCCCAGACGCAGGTCGCAGCTGCCAGCCTCAAAGTACCTGCAGCGGGCAGCAGCATGAAAGGCTGAGTGCACAGATGCGTGATTGACCTCAAGGAGAGGCATGGTAGAGACAGCCTTTAGGAACTCTCTGCCACCAACAAGAGATGCTGAGTCCTGCAAAGCAGAGCATCAATGTGTCTCAAAGCAAGGAGTGTCAAAGTGACTGGGCCTTGGACATGCTTGCAGCAGAGTGATTGCGCCCACGCGCGAGTGCAGTTTGCAGGAAATATCTGCGGGGCGAACAGGCAAGCGGGCCAGGGATGGGGCTTGAGATGATAGAAAGCCAGCCCAAGCGACATGCAAGCTCACTTGCTGAGGTCCAGGGCCACAAGAGGGCCCTTTGCTTTCACTTTGTATGTGTACAGCCTGCAGTGCACTTTGTAACTCACTTGCTGAAGATCTTACGCGTCTCCATGATATCCCTGAAGCTGGTGAAGTTCTCGATGCGCCACAGGAAGCGGACCTTGGTGGCAGTCGAGATGGTGTCTGGCCCTAGGGACACCAGAGGCTGCCCGCCGGTGCTCAGCCCCTCTGGCATGTCGTCAGGGGGCAGCTGCAGGCCAGGTGCATGATCATCACCTCAGCAAGCCAGATTAGGTGTGGATCTGGCAGCTCTCCCTCCAGTGAAGTATCGAGCTGCTCAGCACGCTACAATACAGGGCGTCACCAGTGCAGCAACATAGGGCAGCACTGTTGATGTCCGCATCAAGCTCTGCTTGTGCTATCCAAATGGGGCCAGCAAGAGGGGAGTGCTCACATGTCTGGTCTCGCTGCTTTCCCTGAGCACCAGCACCTCCGCAGCAAATTCTACAGCGTCGTTGACCAGGAAGCCAGAGTCCGCGTCAAACAGTGTGGTCAGCGTGAGGAACTCCCGCCAGCCCCAGTCTTTGGCTGCACGGGAGTACCTGTTCTGCGACTCCTTTGACACTGACCTGCAACCAAACACAGGCATGTGACCCTGACGGCTTTGCAATGCTGGGCTGCGGGAGAGCGCCCTTTGTGCCAACGCAGGTACAGATCTGTAGTGCAGCGTGGCCGACGTTTGCTGAGAGCCTCACTGCTTGGCTGCCCTCTGCCCATGCTCAAGACAGACCTGCAGTGCAGTGCGGTGATTGCTAGGTCTCACCCTCGCCTCACAGTCTTGCGCAGCAGGCAGCGTCCCTGCTTCAGTGCTGGACTGTCCTGCCTTCTCGTGCCCGCTGCTGAGCTGCGGTGCCGGCTCAGCTTGCTAAAGTGTGGCGTGTATGCACATGCTTGATGTTGAGCAGTGCTGGAGGCTCAACAGGTGGTTCAGGTGAATGCAGAGCTGTCTGTGAGCCCACCTCTGTCGAAGCCTCCAGTCATGTGTACTTGCCAGCCGTGTTGCAGGCTTGGACCTTGAAAAGCACATTCAGCTGTGTGCCCAGCCCACCTGTCGCGGTCACCGCGGTGATGCATCACTGCCAGCTTATGGCTCACGAAGCAGCTCCAGTCCTCGCCAAGGCCCGCCCTGGAATCAGAGACCTCCAGGAACATGGACAGGTGGTTGGGAGGGTTTGACTGCCCTGCAGCAGGATAGAATGTGTGTTGAGCGCAGGCAGAAAAGTTCAGTACAGAATCCAGTACTGTCAGCGGCAAGCTGGTGTGGACTCCCTCATATGATATTTTGACCACGCTGCACTCTTGCAGAGTGCCCCACACTATGCTACCAGTGTGCAAGAACCCAAGAGCAGACAGACACCAGCAGGTAGGCCTTGTGCCTCTTGCATGCAGGGATCACTACATGCACGTCTCACTTCTGGAGAACATAAAGTCAGCAGCAGCAAGCAAGGGTCCATGCAAGTCACCAGCACACTGGTCCTGCACAGAGTACACACAGGAAACCGAGTCACATGCTGGAAGCATGACACAGGCCTCACCTCTAGGGTACACGATGAGGCGGCAGTCCCGCCCCCCAACAATGAAGCGCTTGCTCTTGATGCACAGGCCCGTGATCTTCCGCTTCTTCAGCAGATCCTGCACAGCAGAGGCACACCGAGGTCTCAACGGTGCACTCCTGCATAGTAGCAGGAGGCATGCGGGCTGCCTGGGTGACGGCTTTGTTCTGCTGGGCTACAGACTGCTTTTGCCCATAGACTGCAAGAGAGGCACACGTTGGAGCCTTGTAGACTGCAGCCCTCCACCCTTGACACTTGCCACCATCACACCCTGGCTGATGGCAGGTGCCAGGAGCACATTTTGAGCTTGAGCAGGTGCCCAGCCTTCCAGGCAAACCATGTTTACAGTCCTTCCTAGAGGGGCCTGGTAGGCACCCCAGTTGCTGGACTGCTGCCCCCTGCAGCTGAGCTTGCCCTCGCATGTCTATTGAGGCAGATAGCGGGATGCCGGGGGCCCCCCTCCGGCATCCCCACCTCCAAAGCTTACCAATCTGCCCAGTCTTTCTTAGCCTGCCCGGTCTTCCTGACAGACCTCCTGCACAAGGAGGGCTGCCAGGCACCTCCCTTGAGCTTGGCAGCCTGCTCCATTTCTATTCCAGCTGGACTCCCTTCCTAACATGGCAGCATTGGATGCCATGCAGGTGGCAAGGATAAGCCATGCACCCACCTTGAGCTTGGTGAACTGCTCCACCTTCCAAATAAATTTGCCCTCGAAAACGTCACCAGTGGTTGCTTTGGCCTTCAGGCGGGCCTTGCCAGCGGGCAACCCCTTCTCCAGAGAGCGCCCAAAGCTGCTGCTCTCATTGATGACATTAAATGTGGCTGTCAGGGTGACTGTGTCATCCTGAATGTATCCATTGGCAGGGTCCCTGCAAGCAGCATGAGACAGCGTTGGCATCACCACCACCTTTGCTGTGCCAACCCACTGGCAGGGTGTTCTCAGGCAACACAGGATAGCACAAGCGCCGTGACATGCTTTGCAGTGCTGGGTGCCACACAGCATTGCTTGATTGGTCTACGTCTTGTAGCGACATGGCAGTGCAGTACTTGGCTGAGTGCCTGTGGGGTGGGGTGCTCAATCCGCTCAAGCAATTGAATTCTGGTTGCATGAGGGCATGCATTGGCTGCCCTTGAATGCAACAAACACCGACTGTCTCGTGGCCATGGCCCTTACGAGAACTCCTCCATTGTAATGAAGTCGTTCCACCCCAGGCTGGTGTTGTCCCCTGTCTTGCTGTCAGCAGCAAAGCGTCCATAGGAGTCCCTGTACAGGGGCTGTGAGCCTGGCCCCTCCGCCACAAGCACCAGCCGGAACAGGCACCAGCAGCTGCGCTCCACAGCGCCTGACTTCTCCGTGTCCTTGCTTTCAAGGCAGATGGACAGGTGGTCTGTTCCTGCAGCAGGCGCAGAGGCAGTGTGAGGGTGATACTTCCAAGACAGGCAGATGGTGACGCGGATTTCACAAGGCAATGCAGGACCAGCTGCTTCGTTGCTCGCAGGACAGGCAGATGCACAGGTGGCCTGACCCTGCAAGAAGCACAGGGACACTACGCTATGCGACTCATGCACACATGCCTGGCTCACCCGAGACGACTGATTGGTACAGGCAGAGGCGCAGGCTGCACTCCCCAGCAGGGAAGGAGGGGGACATGATCTTCTGAGTACGGATCTGCAGCACAAAGAGCGTTCTGCTCAGTACCTGCAATGCTGCACGAGAAGCCTGGCCTGCACACCAAGAACCCCACCAGCCTGAACCAGGGAAATGTATGCAACGCCTGCTTGCAGATAGGCACTGACCTTATTGAGCACAGCGTCAGCTGTGAGGCAGGGGCAGCTGGCAAATTGGTCTCAACCCAGCACATGGGCTTCTGGCAACAGCTCAAATTGCAGCCAGTCAACCAACAGCTAAAGCAGATACTTCCAGGGAAGCAGCCAGGTAGAGCAGGGCACACACAGCAAGTGCTATACAGAGTCTGCTAAGGGGCACGGTCATGCGGCATCGTTAGTCGGCAAAGCTCTTGTCCCAGAGCTATCCCTGCAGGGGCCTTCCAGGCAGCTTGGACCTGTGCTGTCATGCTGGTGGCCCACTTATGAGGGGTGTGTGCTCTCAGCCAGCTGGGGACATGCTACATCTTTGCAGCTTCCAAGCATTTTTGCCGGCCAGGCCAATGGGGCCATGGCCTGGCCCTGCACCAACCTCGCACCGTTTCTCTAAACATGCTGAAATTGTGCAGCTTCCAGGTGTACTTTCCGCCCAGCACCTCCCCTGTGCCCACGCCGGCCAGGTTGCTGCCGCCAGAAAGCTCCCCATCGCGCGCAAAGTTGATGGACTCCTGCAGCGTCTGGATGTCTGCTGTGACCAGCAGTGTCTCGTCCTGCAGGAAGCCTTGCTTGGCGTCCAGCACCGTGCCGCTGGGGCCAAAGTCACACCAGCCATGGCTCTTCTTCTTGGCTGAGAAGCGGTGCCTGCAAGGAAGAGCCTTCAAGCTGAAATGATACACAAGCCTCCTCCCTGCTGGCAGCCTTCCCCCATCGTGCTGCTGTTGTTGCACCCTTGAGGATACGGCTGACATCAGGTCATTCAGCCTGATGGTAGCAGCATGCCCTCGGCCATGCTGCCTGCATGCGCCTCAGGCGCAATGTTGGCACCACGACACGAGAAAGGTGGCTGGCATGCGCCATTGCGCATGCTGCTGGCATCAGCCCCTTGTGCACGCTGTCATGCTGTTGATACAGCAACCCCTTGGCCTTGGTGCTGGCAGGGCAGCAGTGCATGCCTGCCTCAAGCCGCACTGGTTCCTCACCAGCTGTCGCGCACAATGCTCTTGCTGACTTCAGCCTGGTTTACAATGCTCAGGCGGTAGCTGGCGAAGCAGTCCCATCTGCCTGTGCCGCTGCGCGGGTCTGAGACTTGAAGGTACAGAGACACATAGCCTGGCAATGCTTGCGTGTCACCTGCAGCAGGCAGAGCAGGTTTCAAAAGACCAGATCATGGTTGATGCGAGACACAGGCAGCCCTTGCACAAGGCTGGCCCAGTTGACAGCAGATCGCCAAAGCACAGCATGGATATCGAAGGCCTACCTCCAGGGTACAGCAGCAGCCTGCAGTCATGCTTGCCGACTTGCACCCAAGGCGTCTGCTGCTTGGCCAGGCGGCCAAGGGCTGCAAAGTTGGACAAGGTCCATCTAATGAAGGCAAAGGTGCTGCCTCTCCTCTCAATGAGCACAGCAGGCGATATTTGCGTGAAAACACTGCCTGTGTCACTGTTGGAGGCCATGTCCTGGGACGTCTCGGGCAAAGCGCAAGCTTGTGCTCAACGCATGCCAGATCTCAGACTGCCTTGCCTGCTGGCAGGCTGGCTGCTATGAATTGGCAAATGCAAATCCTGCTGAGACTTCAACCTGAGGGCCTTATATGACACTTTGATCCTGGATCTGCTGGTTGATCTTCGGCGATGCACGCTCAAGTCCATGCCTGTTCACAGGGGTTGCCAGCCCAATTCTGCTTATCGAATTTGTATATAATGGGAGCTTCCCTGCTGTCATTCTGCCTTGGAGTTGGATGGAGGAAAGGACCATTCAGGCATGCTAGCCAGCCTCCTGCTGCAGGTTTTGCGCTCGCAAAGTGACAAACCCCGTCAGATGCCTGCTGCCACACACTGCTGATGTCTGTACATGGGGCCAGTTAGTTGCGGGCCTTGTCTGATTGAGAACTTCTTGGTAGATGAGCTGTGGGCAATTAGCTCTGCGCCCACCCTGATCATCCTGCACGCTGCGCCCACAGGATTGTGCCTCTGCCCAACACACTTGCTTCAGCAGTAGCTCAAGCAGTAGCTCAACAGCTACAGCGCATTCCAATCGGGAGTTGAGCAGCCATTGTCCCTGTTGCTGGGGATGGCAGCATTGATCGATTGGCAGCCTGAGAATGTCTGGTAGATGCATCAATCGACCCCGGCGCCACTCCGAACAGCATCTACGACATGACCAGAACTTCGACAATCATTGCAGGAACATACACCTCATTGCCACCAGTATGCAATCGATGCGGCTGAAGGTGCTCACTTGAAGAGGCCAGCCTGGCACGGACATGACACGGTCGAGGGGCTGCTTCAGCAGCTGTGAGTTGTAATTCACAACTCAAATTGCTCAGATTGTGAGTCCCCGCAGCTGTGGTTAGATGAAAACCATGATGACAGCGCCAGCTGCTGCAAACAATGTACAGGCCATGCTGCCCGGCCTCAGGGAGAGCCTGAAAGAAGTGCTGAAGAAGCTCCAGGAGGAGCAGCTTAGGATTGCTGCAAGCAATCCCTCAGACCACCTCTCAAGAGTGAGTCTGCATGAGTGGACCCATGTGTTGCCAATGAGGTTTCTCCTGGCAAGGTTGAGCATGCAACTCAGGCAGTGAAGCTTGTGTCTGTCTTGCAGGACTACAAACCTCCAAGCTTGATTGGCCACATGGCGGAGGCATTGCAGCAACACTCTGGCCAATGAGGGATGCCGCATCCAGCCTTGCACAGAGTCAACATTCTTATGAAGCTGCTCACACTGTAGCACAGCATCTGCAGCAGTCCATGACCACGACTGTGGTCCCTATACCTGATTTATTTTATGAGGACTTGAGACTGTTGCTAGTCTGACTGTGGCTGCTTGACATGCTGCTTAGCCACCTGCTTGACAGCATCGCCTTGTGATGACTGGACCCCAAAGAGTTTGGCCAAGGTGACGAATGAGATGCCTCCAAGCACATTGTTAGCTGTGCGGATGATGGAGATGAACACTTTGAAGACTGTGGGGCTCAGAGCTGGCTGCAGTACCTGCAGGAGAGGAGCAAGCAAGTCAGCCTTTCTGTCATCACAAGGCAATGCAGTCGTGCATGGACTGAACAAGCCCCACCATATCCAAGCCATTCAGCATCTGGTATCTGACATTGCTGCTGATGCCCATGTGAGTTGCCCAGGTTGCTGCATTGAGAACAACATTGGGCGCCTGGTTCTGCGGTTTGAAGTTGGGGTCAAGCTTCTGTCGTACAAAGATGAGGCTGTTGGAGACAGCTGTGCCTGTCAGCCCGGCGGCCATGCCCACCAGCGCGAAAACAAAGCCCTGCAGCAAGCATGAAGGAGCTGTCAGACTGCAGGAGCCAACCTGCCCAGCGATGCTCCTCATGCACTCCAGCAATGCAGCGTGACCCTGTAATCCAGCAGAAGCCAGAGCCTGCCACAAGCTGTGATGCATGTGGGCCTGCCAGAAAACTTTGCCGGGTCCTGCTGCAGGTCTGCATGGGATCCATGCAAGATGGGTACCAGGCAGGCTTGCCTTGTACGCCAGGTTGACCACCCGCGCACTGAAGGGGAAGCCTGGCTGGAACATGTGTCCTGCAGGGGCGCCCCAGGTCCTCAGCGTCTGCTCGCTGAAGATCTTCTGCACCAGACCGCCCGACTGAGCAGCTGCCGAGGTGGCAGGCAGAGAGGCCAGCAGGTACATCAGGCTGAAGTTGACAATGCTGCCCACCTGCAGCAGGCAGCATCAACTGAGGGCTTGTGGCTCATGCTCTGCACGGGGTCCCAAGTGATGGTTGTGAAGTGATGGAGGCTCTGACAGGTCTGCAGGCTGCTGAGCCGAGTGAAGGCGGCAAGTGACACTGTGCAGTTGCATGCTGCAACGAGCGCTTAGTGCACAAAGCAATACCTGAGTGGGCCAAAAGACGGCCAACCTGCACCCTTGCACTTACAATGAGTGTGGAGAACACAAAGTCCAGCTCGTACAGTCCCCAGTACGGCCGCGAGGACATGTCGCCCAGGACTGCAGCTCCCACGCCAATGATCTGCAGCAGAGGAGCAGCCTGTGTTATTTGTGCGCCTGCCAGAACAGCAACAGCAAGCACTGGCCCAAGCACAACCACATTAGCAGAAAGCAGTGGCCCAGTGAAAGGCAGGCTCCGGCCAAGTGACAAAGGTCTAAGGTGATGAATGCAGGGCTGCAGGTCTCATGCACACCACTGTGCCGACAGCCCTTTGATGCTCACCTGCTCAATGGCTACCTTGTACGCGAACTGCGAGTCTGCTGCACACCTAGCCTCCCACCCTGCCCAGATGCCGCCCTTGCGCTGCCCACTGCACACAGCAGGGAGGGCAAGGTGAGGCGCCTGCACACAGAAGTGGACGCAACACGTGCTTGCTGCACCTGTCGCCTGCGCCTGCATCATCAGCGCCGTCTCCCCCTGCCCCACCACCCCCAGAGCCGCCACCGCCTGCGCCCGCGCCATTGCCGCCACTGGAATAGCCTGCCTGGCCAGAGGGCGCTGGATACACACCGCCACCGACAGCCTGCCTTGCGGCTGTCTTGCGCCTCACAAGCCGTGTGAGCCTGCACAGCCATCAAAGCTGTCTGATGTCCATGATGCGCCGGCATGTGCCTAGTGCCCACACACATGGGGCAGACCACTTGCTCACCTGGCCACTGGCCTCTTCCCTCGAAAGGCAGGCCCTGCACTGCTCGAATGGGATGGCAGCACCTCTGCCGGCCGATTGCTGGCAGCCAGCGACCTGCAGCTACCTCTGCAGGTGCTCAGCATGCCGTCGACAGATGGTAACTCCTTTGGCCCCTCGCAGATCTCAGTATGAACGATCAGCTAATTTCTTGGTCAAACTCTTCATGATTGATCATGCCGTTTATGCTCATGTCCACCTGAGGGGATCAGGCAGGCCAGCGTGACTGATTGTGGGCGGCGCTATTCATGAGCACCTGATCTGCAACTTCAGCTCACTGGGCTCTCACAAGGCTGATGACACTGATCAGCGTCCTGTTCCGAGCCTTCTGCTATGTCCTCCTGTTGGCAACTGGCTATCTGGTGTCACTGCTGCGCAGGGCCAACAGCATCCTTCAGGTCAGTGAACTGCCTGCCGCTGACCTCCATGAGGCAACTCCTGCTGACACGCCTGCTGCACTGCAGGGGCAGCACATCAAGCAACAGAAGCGCCTTCCCCTCAAGCCGCTGTATGCCTGGGCAGCATTGTCTCTGCTCAGGAAGCCCCGCAGGTTGCCCCCAGGGCTGCAGAAGCTGCCCCGCCTCTCAGTACAAGTGGGGCCTCTGACCCCAGCCCCAGAGCAGCTGCTGGCCTTCCATGAGCTCAGCCACACCAGCCCCCGCCATGCTGCAGACGAGAGCAGCCTTCCCCTGCTGTTCCCAGTGACTGAGTCCTTTGGCCTGGCACTGGGTGCCATGTGCCTCCCAGGCTTTCCTGTCTCTGTGCTGGGCGGCGTGCTGACCGCCTACAAGGGGTCGCTGCACCGCAGGGTGCTCATACATGAACAGCTTGTGTACAGGTGAGGCATACACATTCCCACCGAACAGCCCTGACCCCAGCTGCCCCTCAAGGCCAGACTGCACTGAAATGCTGAGCCTGATGAGGCAGAACACGCCCAAGGTGTGGGAGCCACGCACTGCCTCCAGCTGGCCATCTCGTCCTGTGCTGGCCAGCAACGATGGCACTCGTGTGCGCCCGGCTTTCATGTATCATGGCCAGAGCCTGCCTCGCGTTGCATGCAGTGTGCCTGTGCAGCACCAAAGTAATCACACTGTGTACGTCTGGTGTCTGCCTGGTGGCTGCAGGCTGCAGCTCCAGGAAGAGGTTCGCAAAACAGAAAAGGGCCACTTGGAATTTGAGATGCACACGTCAGCATCTGACTCTTCTGGTGCGATTCAAGCTTTGCCTGCTCTCCTCTATGGTGCTGCGCCTATACTCTGAAATGGTGCTAGGGCTGCGCCTGCAGGCAGTGTAGTTTGGGATGAGCGCATCACCTTCCTTCTGCGCTCAGGCCAACCCCGCAATGTAAGTCACTCAGCTTTTGCCGTCAAGCATCTGCTGCACGGCTCTCAGAGCCCGTCTGCTCAGGTGCTGCGTCGACAGGCTCCCCCACAGAGTATTGCAGCTAACTCAAGCATCAGGTACTGTTCAAACCTGTCAAACCCATCTACCTGCAGGGCCCACCACAGAGTGCTGCAGCCAACCCTGGCCCAGGTGCCCAGCTGTTGGAAGGACCATTCAGCTCCTCCAGCTGGGAGGTACCCTGCAGCGCAGGCCTGTCCTGGGCGCAGCTGGAGGGTATGTGCTGCGCTGTGCCTTTGTGTAGCAGTGCTGTGAGCCTTGAGCACCAAAATGCTCTGCCCTGCAGGGGACATGAATCCCATCCACCTGCATCCAGTGCTGGCACGCCTGTTCGGCTTCAAGTCGAACATTGCTCATGGCCACCTGCTGCTGGCACAGGCTCTGTCTGCCATGCAAGCCAAGGAGTCAGGCAAGCCATGGAGGCAGGCTTCAGCTGGGCTCCAGAATGCATCATTTGGTTTTGTTGCTCCACCAGGCGTGCAGTGCACACGACGCTGCAGTCCTGAGCTGTCAAATGCTGCTGCAGGGCCTGTGGCCTACCCTCAGCAAGTGCAGGCACGTTTCATTAGACCCGTCCTGCTCCCTGCAGCAGTGAAGTGTAGGTGGCGACAATGTGGGAGATGTGCACAGCTTTCCATTGTCGATCAGAACTCTGGCAAGTCTTTCATTGAGGGCAGCTTTAACAGCAGCAACATCAAATGACCACTCAGCCAAAGGGCAGGCCACATAATTAAAGATAAGGGACAATGCCAAGCGGGCCACACTACTGGATGTCCATCGGAGCTCAGTCAAGATCCAGCCAGTACCAATCTGTCAGGCCTTCTGCTCTGGCGCTTCATGCTCGCCTCTTTCTTGCATGCCCCTTGCCCTTAGCGGCATCTTTGCCAAAGGCCTTGCCACTGTGTGCAGCAAGTTTACGAACTCGCACCAGCTGGCCCACCGAGCTGCCTGCAGTGCACAACACAATGCGTTGGGTACTGGCAGCAGCAGGAGGCAGAGCATGGCTAGCCGCAGAGCATGGCTGCCCTGTACCTGTGGTGAGCCTCAGCTGCTTCTGTTTGCGACCAAGGCTGTCAGTCTCCTCAGCGCCTGCAGCATGGGGAAAGCACATGTGCGATCCCAGTGATGTCTGGGCAGATCCAGCGGTGCATCTGTGCCCCACACCTGCTAACTGCTTGAAGGCTTCATTTGCCTCCCCTGCGTGTTTGAAGACAACATACCCTGCGCGAAGACAGACAGGCTTGAACTATGTGAAGGCCACCATCAATGCTGCATTGCTAGCCATGAGGATCGTCTGCCTTGGATAGCACAGTTGGGTTGAGCCAAGCAACACTTGCCTTTCTGCTCTGTAGCCAGACTGCCTTCAACTGCCGTGGGCTTGTCACAGGTCACTGCTGCGAACAGCTGCAGCAGGTCATCCGCCACCACTCCAGCAGGCAGCGAGTGCACCATCAACTTCTTCAAGCTCTCCTTGGGGACCTGCATCACCAGCAGCAAGACTGGGGCCTGATGCTATGGGGTTTGAGAACAGGTGCTGGCAAGACGAATGTGCTCGCTGACACAATTGCTGTTGCCTTTTGGACCACACTGTGGGGCCTCTGGCAGTAGTCAGGACAAACGCAAGGCTGCATCACCACTTTGCCCAGCCAGCGTGTGCAGCCTGCTCCCAGGAGCCCAGCTCAACATGCACAGCAAGGCTGGGCCAACTTCCAGAGCAGCCAGCTGCTCCTGCTCATGCCTACACAAGCCATGTACTACAGGCTGAGAGGCGGCAGGCAGGACATGTGCCAGGCTGTGCCGATGACCTGAGTGGCCGGGGGGGTTAGGTCCTGCCTGCACCCATGCTGCAGGCCGTGCAGCACCAGCTCCATGGCAGCCAGGGCGTCTCGCTCGCAGTCGTGGGGCACCCCCTCCTGCCGCAGCTGGCGTCCCAGCACCTGCTGCACCAGATCAGCCAGGGACGGCGTCGCATGCTGCAGGTTCCTGCGCGACAGGGAGCCCTGCTGTTAGTAGACAGGGCCTGTGGTAGCTGGATGCTCTGCACCTGATGCACCAGGCCAAGCAAAGGTGACTGCACCGGTAGGAGGTCTGCAGTGGGCTGAAGCTTATGAGGGGCCAAAGGACAGGCAGGCACTTAAGAATACAACATGAGAGCTGCGTTCATGCACGGCTCCTGACAACGGACAGGACACGTAACTTGCTGGCATGGCACCAGGGTCAGCATGCAGCATGCTTGTCTAGAAACTCCCAGACAAGAGGGCTGAGGGAGGGCGCAGAGTACCACAGCTGCTGACACAGCAGTGGGCCTCTGCTTGCGCCTGCCTCCTTGCGAACAACACGGCTGGCAGGCAGGTCAACCTCTGTTGCTGAAGTGGAATGCATTCCAATGCGCTGCGTGTGTGGGGCTGCCAGGGGACTGACCTGTACCCCCACAGGAAGGAAGTGTCAATGCACAGCAGGGAAGCTGGCGTCACCCCGATCTTCAGGGCCTGCAGGTCGTGGTGCAGGGAGTGCCCCACCAGCACAGCACTGGGCTGCGCCATCAGCTGCACCACCGCGCGCTGGGCGTCCGCATGCCTGAATGCCACGCCCTGCACTGGAGGAGGCAGGTCTGCATGGCGATCACCTGCGCAGACATCAAAGGTCAACACCATGCAAGGTGCTGGCCTGACCAGCATGCCAGCAAGGCGTGCAGCAGCGGGCCACAAAGCGCTGCACTAGACAGCCAGGCTCGGCAAACCAGGCTGTGTGCAGCCCACCTGAAGCTCAGCTGCAGTCAGCCCTGTTACTGCGGTCCGGTAGTCTAGCACAGGAGCCACCGGCCGCACCAGCATCTGCAGCAGGAAGGGAGGGGTACTGACGAGGTCTGCCAGACCGTCTGCCCACTGATGCAAGTCAGGCACGATGTTGTCCCGAAATCAACTGTCGGACAGGAGATGGGTGCTGCCTCAGGATGCACCAGTCTTCCTTGACGGAGGACACCAAGCTGTGTGGGAGCGGCGTGGTGGAGCCCACCTTCAACACTGTCTGCCGTGCAGCATTGACCACCGACAACCCCAGGAGCTCCCTCTTGTTGCCTGCCACCTCACACATCTCACAGTCAATGGCCAGCATCTCAGGTGGCTGCCGGATGTCTGCCTGCCTGCAGCCGTGTTGCAGGAGCAAGTGAGAGGGCGTAGCACTTAGGCATTGCCATGAAGCGTTCAAAGGCTTCACTGCAATAGAGCAGAGAGCAGGAGGCAGAAGAAGCAGTGTACGCCACTCCCATGGAGCATGCGCTGCCTTTTCTGCCGTTTCCACCTTGACACAGTGGCCCAACCCAGGCCTGATGGTGGCAACTTGAAGTTCCCCGAGAATCTCGGGTGCAGGTGGCTGCGGGTTGCCAGATTCCAGGCGCTCTCCTGCGCAGCACAGGCAGGACCTCCTGAGCACAAAGGTGGACAAGTGTGGGGCTCGCGTAGGCAGTCTATGCGCGGCAGTCTATGTGCGCGGCTGGGGGCGACAGCAGGACCAAAACGCAGTGACAACAGCAAGATGCACCTGGGGCACAGCGGCGCTGTTCATGGCATCAATGCTGCCAGCCAAATCCACAGCGTTGGATACTAAGTCGCCACTGCCCTGCAGGCAGAGGTTGCATTTTGGATCGACAGGAGGCATGGTCACAGAGATTGGTAGGCATGCACCGCCAGACCAAGCAAGGCAGAGGACGCCAAAGATCTGCATGTGGGAGATGCCCGCCGCAGGTTGGGACACTTTACAATTGCTGCCTAAGACAGCACCTCCATCGCCAACAGCTTCACCATTCCTCCAGCACCACCCTCAGTGATGTCTGTGCACAGCTGCTCAGCGAGACGCCATCACCAAACACCAAGATGTTTGGTTTTACCAGCTCATGTTTTCCCAGCTCATTGGCACCAGCCTGAGGACAGTCTGCACACAGCCGCTTCTTGCATCATCAACACCAGCTGATACTGCGCGTTGACACGAGCGGTCTCTACACCTGTGCCCGGTGCTGAGGCAGCGCACTGATTGCGCCTCAGCACGTTAGGTTGAAGTCCGGCCAGCATTGCAGCAGCTCACTGCTTGCAGCCTAAGGCCTTCACTATAAACTTAGACAGCGGTGAGCAGCTCACCGCTTGCAATTCAGTCGCCAGAACCTCCGCAACTGGGGCCTCCATCCCCACAGCCTCCTGCATGGTACTCTCTTGCAGGATCTTGCTCCGAAAAGTCTGCTGGCCGGCTGCTGCCACAGTGTGGCCATTGGCCAGCGCCCGCTGAGGTGCAGGCACAGACAGCGCTGCCTGGGGAGCCTCCGCTGCTGCCGGTGCCCTGGTGACCTGTGGCTCCTTCTTAGCCTTCTTCCTCTGCTGGGGCTCTGGGACGTGCACTGTGCCCTGCTCAGCTCCCAGGCCAGGCTCTGCACGCCCACGCTTGTGCCCAGGCTGCGGGGCCCCAGCCGCAGCAGCCACGGCAGGCACTGATGCTGCCGCCTGTGTCCTGCCTCCAGCAACAGGGGTGGCCGGTCCAGCTGCAGCCGCACGCGCCACCACAGGTGCCGTCACCAGAGCCGGTTGGGGTGGAGCTGCCTGGGCCGCTGCTGCAGCCCTGACTGGCACTGGCCGGCACTTGGCCGGCTTGGGGCCCTTGGCAGCGGCAGGGGACGCCAGTGGCAGCAGCAGGGTGGTCTGCTGCTCCTGCGCCAGTGTGCCAAGAAACTCAGTCAGCACCTGCAGGCATGGTCACAGCTGCACATCAGCCGGCGCACTGATTGCCACTGCCAGCCAGTCCAGCAAGGAAGTGCCCAAGCTTGCCGGCCATGGGTTCTGAGCGGGATCTGCACGCTGCTGCTCAGGGTGTGCCGCCTGCAACAGACACAGATGTTCCAAACAGGTAGCAGGTAGGCTTGAATGCATCAGCAGCACTCTGTCAAGTGGAGAGTCTGGATGTGCACGTCAAGTCGTTACTCACCTGCAAGAAGGTTTTCCACTGACCACGGCTGCCTGCAGATGTGCAGATGCACTGAACACCGAGAGAGTGCTGCGGGGGCAATGCTGCCGTGTTTGGCAAGCAGGAGCTGCTCTTACCTGCCACCTTGTCGCGCTGGCATTTCTTGACCACCTCAGCAAGCAAGGCTAGATCTTCAGCTGTGTGGGGCTTCTGTGACAGCTCAGATGCCAGTGAGGCAGACATGTTGCCTCCTGGAGGCTTTGACCTAAGCTGCAACTGCCCTGCTCTAGTGACTAGATCATGAGAAAGAAAGGGAGCCGCACTCAGCACTCCCCGGACAGTGCCCTGCGTTGCCAATCTGGCCAGCCATGTGGCCTGCCGCAGTCACCTAAGAGCCCAGCGACCGCAAGCATGCCACAAACCTCACGTGGTGCTCAGTCCTCATGTGGCCATCAGGCAGGCCCACACCTCAGCAGAGTGGAGGGCAGCTGCATACCTGAGGGCTGCATCCTTCTATCACTACCCACCTGACAGGTCCAAGTATGCAGCCAGAGCGCATCGCCGCATGAAGGCTGACGGCGAGTGGGACGCCATTGAGGCCAAAGTCAGGGGCACAGATCCGCTCTGGAAGGCAAGCCCTGATGCTGCGGGGCCTCTGTGTCTGTTGAGAGGCACGCCGCCATCTGCGTCTGCTGCTATGCAGGACGTGCTCGTCACCAGCTGGGTTGCGACTGTGTTTGAGAACAATGTCAGAGACATGCCATCTAGCCTTCTCAGCAGCCTGGAGCCCTCGTGCAAGCTGCCTGCTGAGGAGGTGGGGCAGGGGCCAGCGCTTGTTGTAGGCACACTGGATTTGAATCAAGGTGGGCGTCCTGCCGGGTGTCGGCTGTCCCCACAATTCCTGCAATGGGTGGTGGGGTGGTGCTGCAAGGCGATATCATGCCCCTGCAGGCGCCAAAATCCCTGCAGAGGAGCTCTATGGGAGGCAGCCGGGCCCCAGGGCATACCTCAGCAATGTATGCACAGCTGCTGCAGTGCGCAAGCAGGGCATTGCTGCGATGCTTGTGGGCGCAGCTGCAGAGTACGCGGCCTGTCATGCCGTCAGCAACTTGTATGTTCATGTGGCGGTGGACAACGCCGCTGCCCAGCGTCTCTATCAGCAGTGTGGGTTTGTGGTGGAGCAGCAGGAGTCCGTTGGTGCTGCACGGGCACTGTCCAGGCCAGCGCGCCGCCTGCTGCACAGGAAGCTGCAGCCTCGACAACTCCCACAGACTCATCAAGGATTGCCCGTGAAGTGACCACCAACTCAAGTCAGAAAGACAATGATGGCACACTCC
Source organism: Asterochloris erici (assembly GCA_019693375.1). NCBI lineage: Eukaryota > Viridiplantae > Chlorophyta > Trebouxiophyceae > Trebouxiales > Trebouxiaceae > Asterochloris > Asterochloris erici. The sequence continues at coordinate 95,766 of JAAMXJ010000285.1, read as the reverse complement.
AGGCTTGTAATGCTTCACAGCCCCTGTCAAATCTGCCAACTTCGTTACAAGCTGATCATGCAGATGGTTAGTCATTGGTTCAAGCGTTTTTCACCAAAGCTTTGCTCCACACGCGAACTGCTGCTCTCTTTGACGTGATCGAAACGTCCAGGGGCACCACCAGGCGCCCTTCCAGGGGAGCCGTTGCAGTCCTCTGCCCTCGGGTCTCAATTTCAGGACAGCAGGACTGAACTTGCTGGAGCTCCGCAGACACCCGCGAGGTGAGCAGGGATCGCTGTGCAGTAGGGCAGTTGAGGGTGCCTCAGCCAGCTGTCCTCGACAAATCTGGTTGAGGACTACATAAGTGGCTCAGGAAGCCTTCACAACGTGGCCATCTGCGGTCGAGCAGTTCCTCGCCGGGCAGCAGACGAGGCTGGTGCAAAGTAACAAGGGCAACCTGTGTGAAGCAGCGTCCGTCACAATTGTCAGCAGGCTACAGGCAGCGGGGCCCAGGATCAGGCTCCCAGAAGGTCACAGCCGCTCCTTGCATGAATGTCGTCTGTGGTTTGGATGTGGAGGTTGTTTGCAGCCATCAGCTAGCTAGCAGGGGCAACAAGCTGGAAGGGACCCGAAGGCGCAGCCGAGCGGCGTGCTGCTCTTGCCTGGCGCCCCTGATCTGATGGAGAGTGCTTTGCCTGCAGGTCTGCGGCATGAGGCAGGCCCCAGTGGCAGGCAGTTGCCGAGGAAGCTAAGTGATTGGATGGGGACGCGCTGCAGCTGGGGGCTGCTGGTGCTTGGACTGCTGCTTGCTGCAAGCGGTCCTGTTGCAGCTCAGGGGAGGCATGCAGAAGGTGAGGGCTGCCCTGGGCTTCACGTGCTGCCACTGCCCCTAGAAGAGCGTCATGTGTTGTTACAAGCTCACCGCTCTGCAGGCAAGATTCTCTGGGATCTGAAGCACAGCTTTACAGATCCTGGAGGCAGCCGCCTGCAAGGCTGGGAGTCAGCTCAGGCTGATCCCTGCAGCGGATGGACAGGCGTCACCTGTGACAGCGATGGCTATGTGGTGTCACTGTGAGCGCTGCTGCTGCAATGTCGCTGGTTGCCTCTGTCTGAGTGCTCCTGCTGCATCCCAATCTGGCTATCTCTGCTGATCCGCCACCGCCCAACATGCTGTGCTCTTCATCTCTGTGGCGAGGGGCAGGGGCCGCAGCTGCTGCTGCTCCCACAAAACATTGTGTCAAGTGCTGACTGTGCTGGATCCAACCTGCATGGAAGATGCTGGGGCACGCTCAATGCCTGACCTGCAGGAATACACCCTGCAGATGCTCCCTCTGCCTCTGCAGGGATCTGTTGGAGCAAGGGCTGCAGGGCATGCTGCCTGCCTCGCTGGGGCAGCTCAGCAGGCTGCAGAGCTTGAAGCTGTGTGGGAGTGAGCTGGCACAGGCGCTGCCCGACAAATGGGCGGCGGCTGACAGCTTCCCAGCCCTCGCAGCGCTGGATCTCACCCACGTTGCTCAGAAGTGGGAGCTGCCGCAGAGCTGGACCAGGGAGGGTGCTTTCCCTGCGCTGAGGGAGCTGCGGCTGGGAGGCATCGCTCTGGCAGGTCAGCTGCCCAGAATCAAAGTGGCTCGCATACTGATGCAGAGTGAAGGCATCATTGCAGACTGCTGTCTCGGTGGGAAGTGATGCGTGCAGAGCCCCCTCATCCAGCTGACTTATGCAAGGCAGCGCTCTGCGGCCCCCGCAGGGGCGCTTGTAAAAGTCGCATCATTCTGGTTGCCAGGCATCCAGTCCTGGCCGCAATGCAGGCATCTCTTCAGCTGCGGAGGAGACTGGCTGGCAGCTGGGAGACACGCAAAAGGGGTCGCGGCGGCAGCTTGCGCAGTCAGGTGAGCACTGTTGGGATCTCGTCTCCTAAGTCTTGCCACGTTCTCCCTTGCCTGTGCAACAGTCAATGTCAGGGTGGCCCTGCCAACGGTCAACTGCAGCTTTTGCCACCCATTATAGCGGCAGGTATTGCTGACACCAGTCAAGGTCAGCAGGAGCATACTTGTGCTTCATGTCTGTTGCTGCGGCATGCATTTTGTGTCAGCTACTGAAGCTGGCTGCTGCCTGGCCAGAACGGCTCATGGCCTTGGTGTACAAGCCTCACCACGTGCTTGCTGTCGGCGGCAGGCATCGTTACGGCCAGCAATGCCGATGACTTCCTGCCAGCCAGCCAGCGGACGGCATTCACCAATGTGGCGCCAGCGCCAGCCCCCGGGTCATTGCCTCTGCTGGTGAGCACCACGCCGGAGGCCACGCCAGCAGCCATTGTGCCGTCTACCAGCACGCCGTTCAGCACAACGGCTGCGCCCGCAACAACCACTGTGGCGCCCACCACAGCTGTGGCGCCCACCACGGCGACGGCGACAGCTCAGGCCGCCCCAGTCACAGAGACTGTTTCCAACACAACAGGTGCGCCTGCACCCACGTCTCCTCCGTCGCCGACGCCGTCGGCACCACCTGCGACTGCGGCAGCACCCTCCCCGGCGGCCACCACTGCGCCGCCAACAACCAGCCAAAGCCTCACCTCAACGCCTGCTCCCAACACCACAGCGCCTGTCAGCTCAACACCCATCCCTTCTAGTGTAGCGCCGTCCACGGCAGCCCCCTCTACAAGCAGTCAGCCTCCCAGTCCAACGTCAACACGTGCACCGCCTGTAACAATGCCACCTGCCACCTCCGCATCTGCAGAGCCGCCCAGCCCAGAGCCTAGCACTCCTGTCGCTGCTGCCCCCACAGCAGCGACAGCCTCGGCGAGCACGCCTGCTTCAACGCCTGCTGCCACCACAGCGGCGCCCAGCAGAACAAACAGCACTAGTCCAAGCCCCAATTTGATTATCACTTCAAGTCCAACGGTCAGCCCAACAGCTCAGCCTACAACCTCTGCCACTCTCAGAGCACCGCCCCCAGTGACTTCAGCACCAACGCCTAGCCCAGACCAGAGCCCCACACCCACTCCTACGTCAACGCCAGCACCCACAACGAGAGGAGTTGCTGCGGTGGCCCCAGCGCTGGGAAGCACTGCAGGTAGCCGCCTTGCACTGTTGACGGGCCCCTGCCTTCATGTGTCAGCACCCAGCCCTGCACCCAGGACAATCACGCACGCACAAGCAGCACCCCCCTATGGCCACCACCATCCCTTGCAGGTGGTGTCACCCCTGTACCATCAGTCGGCCCGACTCCCAGTCCACCTCCCAGCCCAGCCTCAGCAGTTGTCACACCACTGGCAGGGGTTGCATACCCGCCAGCAACCAGCACGCCTACTCCATCACCGCCAGGTGCAGCCCCACCTGTGAGTGGGGCTGCACCAGCGACTTCAGTCCCTCAGCCAAGCACAGCGCCGCCCACCTCGAGTCCCCTGGCGCAGACCCAGCAGCCAGCACCCAACCCTCAGACAGCCATGCCTCAGCCAAGCATGATGCCTTCCAGCTCACCTGCACCTCCACAGTCACAGCAGCCTGCACCAGCAGCCACGCCACAGGCGAGCACTGCGCCGCCCACCTCAAGCCCCCCGCCCCAGACGCAGCAACCAGCCCCAGCGCCCCAGACGTCGGCAAAGACCGCCCCGCCTTCTGCCATCACGGCGGCTCCGGCCGGCGCAGCACCTGTGCCAGAGATTGCTCTGCCAACAGGGCTGCTTGTGCCAATTGCGAGAACCCTTGCTGCCAGCCCAGCAGCCAGCGAGTCCCTGGGTGGCACTGGGTCTGCTGCAGGTCCGGCGCATGCTGAGCCCACCACCTCTGCCCCCAGCACTTCAGCACCCACCACCAATGCTGCAGTGCCCACCACCCTGGCGCCGCAGCCGCAGGCACCTGCTCCTCAGGCGGTGCCAGCTGCAACACCTGCACCCACAACCAGCACAGCAGCGCCGACCACCACCAGTGCACCGCCGCAGACCACAGCTGCTCCAGCGGCACACGTGCCGCAGCCTGCACCCCCCAGCACCTCGCTGGCGCCCAGCACAACGGCAGCTGCAGGGGCGCCTCCTGTAGCTGCTCCTGCGAGGGCAGCTGTTGAGTCCGTCCACAATGTCTCAGCTGGCGTGCCCACAACTTCGGTGCCTGCACCACCACCCTCCCCCCTCATTCTTCCTGCAGGTGGGTTCCCAGGGCCCGTGAACCTCTGTGGGCAGCTGTCCTGCCGCCCGACCCCTTCCCCAGCAACTCCTGACAACTCTCTCAACACCCCCTCACTTAGATCGTCAACAGCTGCTTGACATGCATGGATGTGCGCTGCATTCTCAGTCCCCCTGCAATGCGATGCTTGCATGCACACTTGATGTCTGCATGCCAAGAGCCTCTCTGATGCTGCTGGCCACGAGGAGCTGACCCTGGCTTCCATCATGCTGCAGGCCGCACAGCTCAGCCCCCAGCTGGCACCAACATCTCCGCGCTTGCAGGACGAGACTCGGCCCAGCCCCCGGCTGCGGTCAGTTCCACAGGTGAGAGCTGCTCCCCCCAGGGTTTTGCTTCATGCAGCTGGATTGCCTGCACAGCATGCCTGCTTCATGAATGCTCACTGCCCCACCCCCTCACTGCTGCCCACTGCGGCCAGGCTTCACCTGCAGAAGCGCCCACCAGCACCTCACCTGCCTTCCCGCTGCAATCACCTGCTGCGACGCCGGCCAGCACCACACCAACAGCTAGCCCTGCCATCACAGCACCAGCGCCATCTGCACCGGGCCCCCCTCCGCCGTCTGGCACTGCACCAGCCAGCCCCGTCACTGCAGCCTCTGCGCCGTCTGCATCAAGCCCTGCGGCGGCGTCCGCAGGGACTCCCGGCAGCAGGCCAGGACCCCCTTCTGCTGCAACGGTGGCACCAGCTGCCTCGGCCCCAGGCCCATTGCCTGAGCCCCAGGCAGAGGCGCCTGACAGCAGCAGCACCGAGCCCCTGGTTGCAACGTATGAGGTGCTCTTTGGGCCCCAGATGCCAGCTCCGCTGCCAGCAGCCTCCCCAGCCACCACTGCACCTGTTGGGCCACCTGTTGCTGCAGTGGCGCCTGCTCGCCAGGTCATCCCAGCTGCAAATGCCTCTGTAGAGGCACTCAGTCTGGGGCCAGCCATAGCTGCAACTGCGGCGCAGCCTGTGGCTGCCCTGCCGCGCTCCTCATCACCCCTGCCCACCACCATGGCCCCTGATACAGCCAGGGTACCCTCTGCAGGGCAACCCTTAACAGCAGAAGCATCTGCATTGCCTCCACCACTGGCGCCACCACCAGGTCTCTTCTTTTCTCCTTGCATGTGTCCGGTCTGCACGTTCCTGCTGCGGAGCCATGTGTGTGGCAGCCCAGTTGCTGGTCTGTATGACACAATCAGCTGCTCACGCTGAGTGGTTGGGGGCCTCATGTCGGTTGCATGACATGTGGTTGAAGAAGGGTGGGTGTCTCCTAACATGCACTGCAGCCTCAGCAGCTGCCCATGCACCCCTCACTCTGCTGCACCCCGCCGCTTGCAGGCGCTGCCCGTCCAGCAGCAGCCCCAGTTGGAACCAACAGCTCACGCAGCGCTGCGCCCAGCCCAGGTGCCGCCTTGCAAGCGCAGAACACCTCACAGAACGCGAGCGCGCCTGCGCCTGTGCCATCCTCTGCAGTCATCGCGTCCCAGAGGCCTCTCGCCCCGGCACCCTCGGTGTTGGAGTCCACTCCAGGTACATCTGCGCCCCCAGCCCCACACCCACAGTCTTTGGGATGCCTGCTGCTGCACCTGCACCTGCACCTTGAACGACTCCAGCTCAAACATCCAGGGTGTCCATGAACGGCACAGCACGGGCATGGCAGCACATCCAAGCCCCTCACCCTGTCACCTGGGCCTGTCTGTTGCCGCACCTGCACTTGTGCTCTCTCCAGCTGAGCCTCCAGGCAGAACAGCAGGGACTGGCCCCACAGCCAGCCGGCACAGCCTGCCCGGCCATGCTGCTGAGCCTGCCCCAGCCCTGACTGCAGCGCAACCTCCCACCATCCTGCCAGTTGTTGGCGCAGCCACAGCACCCATCTCAGGGCCCAGTGGACTCCCCGGTGCAGCCGACGGCCAGGCAGTTGCCCCTGCACAGGCCTCAGCTGCTGCTAGCCCCACCATCCTGCCCATCCCCAGCCTGGGCAGCGCACCAGGCCCCAGGGTTGCACTGGGGCCCACCCGCCTGGCTGCAGGCGCCGGCGCACCCATCCCTTCTGCTGCTGTCCTGGCAGGTCTATGCCGCTCTGGCCTGCCCTGTCCTGGCCCTGTCCTGCGCAATCCGTGCACAAGCATCCCCTGCTCGGGCATGCAGTTTACACTTTGCAGGTGCACCTTGCACATCCCTGTCTGTGCCCCCTCCTGCCCATGCATCCCTGCACTGGCGCACACTCTGATGCCTGGCAACACAGGTGCCAGGGTGCAGTCAACCTGTGGGATGGTGACTTGCAGCATCAGTGCTGTCCATTGACGGGAGTCAGTCTTAGCTGCAGGTCTGGCCCATGTCCCCGCCAATGCACCTGCACCTGCGCCCAGAACACCAGCACTGCCCCAAGACGTGCCAGCCCCAGCACCCACACTGTCAGGCAGCAGCCGCGCGCCAGCGCAGCAGCCTGCAGGCCTGGAGGCCCTCGCGCCTGCACCAGGCCTGCAGGCACTGGCGCCAGCTCCAGCACCCAGCGACGGCGGTCGTAACGCCAGCAGCGCCCCTGTCCCGGCGCCAGAGGCGGCAGCAACCGCCCTGAGCAGCACAGCCACAGCCCCCAGTCCTGTTGCTGGAGAAGCAGCGGGCCTGGGAGGTCAGGGCCCCGCTCCGCAGCCCAGCAGCAGCTCAAGCTCTGGCAGCCAGGAGGCTGCAGGCCCGGCACCAGAGGCAGCGGCAGCGGCAGCTGGGGCAGTTGCAATTGGTAACATTACCACACCTGAGGCAGCCTCCCCCTCAAACCCAGAACTCCCAACCAACACCTCTGCCTCTGGGCCTGCTCTGGGTGAGCATGCACCAGCAGTGCCTGCGCTCCATCGCAGGCCCTCTTGCTGCAGGATCCCTGAACAGTGGGAATCCTGCAGATTGCCTCCCAGCCCAGCCCAAGCCAACCATTGTGCAGGCTGCACACCATCATTGCTGCAAGCAACACACGGCATGCTTGCCAGGCCCCCTGGAGGAGCACTTGCATGCTGCATAGATGCTGGAAACCTATGTCGCAGTGTCGAGCTGATTGGCTCCTACCTGCCTGTCTGCAGCCCCAGCAGGAGTCATCTCCATCGCCAGCCTGCCCGGCAGTGACGCCAACGTGACCAACGTCACCGCTGCTAAGCACTACCTGGCCCCATCTGACATCCCTGCCAATGTGTCAGACAGCACCTTCTCGACTGCCGTCGTCAGCACTGACATCACCAGCACCCAGACCTTCAACAACCTGGACGATCTTGAGACTCCTTTGTTGAATGTCCTCAATGATGTCATCACCCAGGCTGGCTACACGGCCTACCTGGCCATCCCCAACGTCACGGTGAGCGTCCCCACCCCTGCCTTGAGCTGTGCACTGTGCCTTGGCTTGGTCAATGCCCACCATGCAGACCACTTGCCGGTTGGGGTGGGACGTCTGCAGAGGTTTGCCCTCTGCCAGGCACATGTATGAGCTCTGTATGCGTTGGAGGTCGCATTGACTGAATGTTATTCCTGGAGGCGCCTGCTGACAGGCAGCTCCCCCGTCGCCCTGCAGTATCCCAATGGGACTCAGAGTTTCAACCTCTCAGAGCTGGCCCCAGGGGCAGCGCCCGCCCCCCTGCCACAAGGCGTCAACATCTCTGTGAGCGTGGTCAACGACACCTCAGCAGCAGCCCCATCCTCTACTCACAATGCCACAGATGCCAACGGCATCCTGGTGGACACCAGCAGCCGCCGCCGCAGCTTGCTGCAGGGTAGAAGCCTGCTGCAGAGCAGCAACGGCACCCACCTCCAAGTGAGCGCTCTGTCATACATGCTGCTTGCTGGGCGGCGCGCCTGCTGCATGTTGGCTGGACAGCATTGAGAGCCGGTGCGTTGTATGTCCTGCAGCCTACTGGCACTTGAGGATGCGCCCTCATTTCATGTGCCCTGTTACCTGTTATTTTTCTGTGGTTGAGCGTGCTGCCTGTCCGCTGCCAGTCATCTGGCGATGGGCTGTGTGTGGCACGTGGATTGCAGCTCCAGCATTGCAAGTGCTGTCGTCACACCCTGCGTGGCCCTTCTGCAGATCAACATCACCATCACCGCCCAGAACGACAGCACCACTGCCATCTCGCAGCTTGTCCAGCAGGCCCTGGCCAGCGGGCAGGTTCAGAGCATGCTGCAGGCCTCTGGTGAGCTCACATCCCTCACTGGCCTTCCTGTGTTGGGCATCTGCTAGCTCTGTTGCTCTCCTCAGCCAGGCTGTGCCAGCACGCCCCCCTTGTCTCGGTTTCTGCCTCGAGCTGCCAGCAATTCGGCTGCTGCCTTGCACCCCATGGGGCACTTGGCTGACCACCAACCATCCTGCTGCAGGCCTGAGCGCCAACTTCTCAAATGTGCTGGTGACGGTTATAGCCCCTGGCGTGCCCACCGACACCCTTCCAGCGTCCCAGATTGTGGGCAGCCAGCCCAAGAGCTCTGGGGCTGGGGTCAACATCGGAGCCATCGTGGGCGCTGCTGTGGGTGCATTCGTGCTGGCAGGTGGGGTTGACGTCAGCTGCAGGCTGGTGCCCTGTTGCCTAGTCAGCAAGCAGCCCGCTGCTTCCCTTTGCCAGTCGAAAGGCCTCACCCTGCCACACCATCACTCTGGCCACACCACTGTTGTGTGCCTGCAGCAGTGGTTACCCTGTTGGCCTGCAACTTCCGCCTGCAGCAGCAGGTGCTCACATGATCCCCTTGCTTTTCATGAACAGGCACTCACATGCTGTCTTTGTGTCCCTGCAGTGCTGGCCATCCTGGTGGGCTGGCGTGTCAAGCGCCACCGCCACAACCGGAAGGTCTGGAAGCGTGACCTGGAGACTGCACGGGGCAAGCCCGCAGGCTCCCTGGAGGGCAGCTCAGACAGCAATTCCAGCGGCGGTGCGGCTGGCAAGAAACCCTTGGCCATGACCTATGTGCCCTTTGGGGTGGGCAGCAATGACAGTGTGGACGCCACCCCCCATGCCAAGCACGCGACAGGGGTGGACGCCTTTGCGGGGCAGCGCAGGCAGAGGGCCGCACTGAAGGCTGACAGGAGCGGGCGCAGCACAGGGCACCCTCTGACTGACAGCGCTGGAGGCAACAACAACATGGGCACCAACATGAGCGGGTGAGCACTCTACAGCTTGCAGCAACACCATCGTGGCACGCAATGCTTGCTACCACGGTGCGCAGCCTGCAGTTGCTGTATGCAGCGATCGCTCTGTGCTGTGGCCACCACCTTCGCTAGATTGCGTCGCTTGCTTTGTGATGGACTCCAACTCACCAGGCTCTTGCTTTGCCGCAGTTTGATGGGCACTGGCTTCAGCGATGCCATGACAACTGAGGGCAGTGGCAACACCCCCAAGCACAGCTCGGGGGCTGCCTCAGACAGGCCCTACGGCTACGGCCACCCCAAGTATGACCCCCACCTGGCACAGCGCAACCCTCTGACACGCGGCATCAGCAATGAGCACCTGCTCAAGGGGCAGTCGGATGAGCTGTCAGATGCAACTGTCCTGGGCGGCGCCAGCAGCGGCGGTCTCCCAGGCAATGCATCGGCACTTGTGCCATCGCGCCAGGCCTCTGGGGCCGTGGACGCTAACAAGTGGGCGGTGAGTTGCCGTATCAGTTTTTGGAGCTGGGTGCTGTGGTCAGGTCTGGGCAACCTCGTGCAGCCTGCGCTCTTGCTGTGTCGCATGCTGGTGACAGCATCGTCTGAGCCAGGGATGCTGCTGAGCCTGTGCCTGCTGCTCCTGTGTGGTCAATAGCCTGTGCCTGCTGCTCCTGTGTGGTCATAGCCTGCGTCACCTGCCTGCGTTGCTCAAGCAGCAGCAGCATCGGGCAGCTGTTGGCCTGAGAGGGTGCTCTGAGCATGAGCGCTTGGTTTGATGTTGAGCCACCACGTGCTGCAGGTGAACTGGGGCGACCTGGAGGTGCAGAAGCAGATTGGCGAGGGCTCCTTTGGGCGGGTCTACCTGGCCAAGTGGCGGGAGACCACCGTGGCTGTGAAGGTGCTGAGCAGCACGGGGGCCTCCAGCAGCATGGAGGAGGAGCAGGAGGCCATCATCGACAATGCCCACCTGCTGGAGGGGCTGGCCAAGGTGCGCTGGGTCTGGGGTGCTCCTGCTTTGCTGGCTGTGCATGCTGGAGTTACACGGACCAGCTTTGGGATGGCGCCTGCATGCTGCTACCCTGTGACGGCGCCTGCATGACGCCCAGCGTCATGCCTGCCCAGCCAGGCCTGGCTGCGGCAGGCAGGGCCACATGGGCAGCAGCAGGCACCGACCGCAGCACATCCTGGTGTGGCAGCTTTCTTGCAGCTTCTGCCCTGGAGGTGCAGGAGAGGTACCTGCCAGCCCGCTGCTCACACAGCAATGCAGCGCCTGGCTCAGCAGCCTGTCGCAGTCAGACACAAGCATCACGCCTGGCGTGTCCCCTGCAGGAGGCCGGCATGATGGCTTCCATGAGGCACCCCAATGTGGTGATGTACCTGGGGCTGTGCATGGACCCTCCCTGTGTGGTGACAGAGTACTGTGCACGCGGCAGTCTGAACGATGTGCTCAAGCGGGCGCGCCAGATGCCTGCACTGGCCTCCCAGCTGGACTGGGCTCGCAGGTGAGTGAGGCTCTGCAGCACAAACGGACCTCAGGATGTCCTTGTTGGCCTATCTGTGATGCCTGCCTTGGCCTCCAAGCTGGGCCAGCAGCTGGGGCTGTGACCTCCCAACCGGTGTGAGGCTGCCAATCTCTGTCGCACACTCAGCCTTGCATCTGCTGTCAGTGCCTTGCACCTCAACTTGCTGCTGGTGGCACAAGTCAGGCTCTGCAGCACTTGGGCGCCACTATGTCAGCACTGCTCAGTCTCTCTGTGAAGATGGGGTGGAGCAGGTGTGCCCTTGGACTTGCTGTCCTGCCTCAAAACACCAACCCCTTGTTTGTGCTGTGCAGGTTGAACATGGTGCTAGATGCGGCCAAGGGCATGATGTACCTCCACTCCAGCGAGCCACCTGTCATTCACAGGGACTTGAAGTCGCCCAACCTGCTGGTGGATAAGCACTGGCGCGTCAAGGTGAGGGCTCCCTGGCTCGCTTGCTTTGCTGCTGACACCTTGGCCAGCTGCACATTATGCTGCTGGTGCTGAGTTTTGTCTTCTGGGTAGCAGTGCCAGGGCTTAATGATAAGCTGCTGTGCATTTTAGCCGCAGCCCCAAGCATGCTGTGCAGGATGCCATGTCCCTAGAGCTTGCCCCTGTGCTTTGTGCTGTCACATGCTGCGGCCACTGCCGAGGTTACTGACACACCCTTCCTTGCAGGTCTGTGACTTCAACTTGTCCAGGGTGATGGAGGAGACGGTGGTTCTCAGCAGCATGGCCGCCAGCAACCCTCGCTGGCTGGCCCCTGAGATTCTGGCTGGCAAGGGCTACTCCTTCAGCAGTGATGTGTACAGTTTTGGAATGATCATGTGGGAGTTCCTCACGTGGCAGGTGCCATGGCACGACTGTGGGCCGTGGCAGGTGAGGCTCAACTTCAGTCCACCGAGAATGTGTGGTATGAGCCTGCACTCCACCTGGTGTTCTCTGTCTCCTGCAAGCCGTTGGTGCTCTGCTCACTCTCTGGCTTTGCTGCATATGGTGCCAACAACCATCGCTGCAAGTTGCTCTGCCTATCTCTCATGTTCTGGTTTGTATGCTGCGCTTCTGTTGCTCACAGACTCTATTGAGTTGCTCGCTATCCTGGTGCTCTGCTGCTCAGCTCTTGCTCAGTCCTGCCCTCACCCTGACAATTCTTTGCCTGCAGGTTGTTGCCCTCGTGACTGAGGGGCAGCAGCGGCCAGAGCTGCCCCCTAAGGAGGCGATGCCTGGTGACAGCAGGAGCTTTGCAGGCCTGGACGAGTACATTCAGCTCATGAACAGGTGCTGGCACCAGGTGCCAGAGTCGAGGCCAACCTTTGCAGAGGTGAGCTGAGCTGTGCACACCTTGTGCATGCCGGGCAGCATGGGCATCCATATTGCTCACCCTAGTACGCTGGTCCCAGGCCCCGTATATTGCTGGGCGCCCTGTACGTGTTGTCAGCACGCAATGCGCATCGTACTCCTTCGTAGTTGCATTTGCACCACCAACAAAGGTTGTTCGCGGTCTACTGGCTCAGTGTGTTCTCTGTACTTCTGCAGACCATCACGGTCCTCAGACGTCTGCTGGCTGCTGAGATGCGAACGCGTAGCGGCCAGATGACGAAACAGGTCTCAGTCAGCTCCGATGAGGTCAAGCCAGCCCTCGAATGAGCTGTGCAGCATTGAGAGTTCTTTCTCAAGATCCCCTCCCTTTCTCCGCATAGGCGGCGCTACCTTTCTTCGTCCTTTGAGTTTGGAGCACATTTGCAGTGGGGGCTGCAGAGTGCTACCCCAAGTTACATCGGACTGCTGTCTTCAGTTTTCTGGTGATATCTTTTGTTTGAACAGCTGGTTAAATGTCACATGCATCCAGCACCATTCATTGGCCCAGAGACCCTTCATTGTGGACTGCAGCTTCGAAAGTCGTGTAAAGCAAACTAATTCATCACGGTGCACTTGAGCTAGTAGTGCATTATTATCAAACCTGACAATAACCTCTTGCTGGATGTATGATGCACTTCTCCTTGATATGTCAAGCACCAGAAGACAGACACATCCTTGCTGCTTATATTGATTGTGCTCGCGAGCCTCGTCTCTGCAGATTGGCATTGCACAAGTCAGGGTGAGCGGCTCACCCAGCTTACCGTTCTGGCAGAAGAGCATGTATGTACACTATTCTGGCAGACGAACATGTACATACAAAGGACTGCTTGCCTGGTCGTCCGCTGGGCACCCTTTGCCATTGAACACATATGAAGCACGCTTGCTAAGTGCTGCTGCAGACTCAGGCCCAGCTGCTGTGCCAGGCACGCCTGTTCAACCAGCTGTCTGTCTGGCTGCCTCCTCCTGAAACCACTTCACCAGGCGGCCAGCATCGCGAGGGTCCCCGTCAGCGTGGCCCCCCCGCAGCTGCGCCAACACCAGAGCCTTCAGCTCCGACAGCTTTGCTGCCGCCACCCGGCGGGCGCTGCCCTGCAGGCGAATGCCAGCAGGCTGCACACCAGAGGGTCTGCTTGAGGCTGCAGGTGCAGATGCCTGGACATTGCCACAGCGCTTCACCACATACAGGCCTGCCAACCTGGCCTGCTCTGCGATGTTTGGTTGCACTGTCAGCAGTCCAACCCTTGCCTGGCATGTTCAACCTGGCTCGCCTACCTGCTCAATTGGCTGCACAGTTTTCTTGATGCACTGCCGGCACTCCAGGTCCATCCAGTGCACCACGCTATCATTGTTGGCAGCCTGCCCCTCATGCTGCTGCTGCCTCAGTTCCTCGACGGAGGGCAGTGTCGGCACAGGCGGCCCCCACCCTGCCGCAATGCGTGTCCACAGCATGGCCCTGCATGCTGGATCTATACAGATCAGTGAGGACAGTCTACATGAAGCAAGTGCAGCAAGACATTGACGTGCTCGTGGAATTTCGTCCAAGCATGCACTGCCACAGCATTCCAAGTGCTGAGCGCTGGGTTGTGGCAGCCATGCTCACCCAAGGTGAGTTGTGCTGAGCCCAAGCAAGTCATGGCTTTGAAGGTGCACGATGGCCACAGTGCTGCCCAGCTCGCCAGCAGTGGGGGGCTCCAGGTGTGCAGCCATATGCCGCAGAGCGGGCGCGGGGACCTGCAGGGCACCATCCTGCTCAGGGTCCATGCTGCTCTGTCTGGGTGCCCCTGCTCTGCTCAGGGGAACTCTGTAATACCAAGGTGTAGATGCAGCAGCACCTGCGCAGACTATTTTGCCTGACACCCTGCTGGCAACAGCAGCTTGCTGCAATGCAGTAGGCAAACCACGGCACTGCTCATGAGCAATTGGCGAAGCTAGTTCCAGCATGTATGCCAAGAGGTCATGCAGCCTCTTGGCTGGTGTCGAACTGGGACAAACACGATGGTGCTTCACCTGAGCAGCCACAGGGCGTGCAGCATTGCGGGCGATAGCTGTCTCAACCTCGCACTGCAGATACAGCACCACCAGCGCCGCCTGGTGCCGGCGCGCCAGCTGCAGGCACTCTCGCCGCATGCTCCTGCAGAACAGCAACATTAACGGAGTCAGGCTGCAGACTCTCAATGTGCGGACGACTCTGTGAGACACAGTGCAAGGGCCTGCCAGCACATGGCCCTTTGGATGCCAGTGCAGCCGTGCATGAATGAAACCCAGCCACACATGGTACGAGCCCTAGCGGTTGCAGAGGGGCCAGGGCCCCCACGAGGTCCACCACCTCCACCTGCCTGTAGTACATGTTGTCATCAGCAATCACAAGGCACTGCCTGTGCAATTTGCCTGGCACGCTGGGAAGCAGCAGTGCTGCCTCCAGGGCTTGCAGAGCCTTCTGCCGTGCTGCCTGCAGAGGACACGCATGCTGTCCAAGAGGGTGACTGACAAAGGCAGTCATGCCTGGCAGCTGAGCTTCGGCGCAGCTTGCCTTCCATCCAGCAGGCTGAAAGTCCCCTGTCTGTGATTCAAAGTCATCAAAACTGATGCACTGAGCTTCAAGGTCAGGCAGTCCTGCAGGGCAGCCAGTGGTCAGTCACACTGCAGTTGGCACACAGTTCTGTGCCAATCAGGACTGACCTGCAATGTGGGTCACCAAAGCTGCAGCAGCAGAGCTCTTGCCAGCTGCTGGGACCCCACAAAGCACCAGGAGGCATGTGTTGGTCCTGCCCATGGAAATATAAATGCTGGACAGATCTGCCCACTGGGACGGAAAGCTCCTGAATCCCCTCAACCTGAGTCAGCATCGGCGACACCAAGCTTTGCATCACAGTCCGGGCCCAACTGTCCACCTGGAAAACCCACTCTGATTAGCGAACAGAGCAGGCACCTCTTAGCCATCTGAATCGTACCATGCAGGAGGTGATGTTGTGATCATGCTCTCAGATGCAGCACCGCCAATGTGAAGCATACAGATTTGCTGGTACAGTGCTGGGACAAGCTGACTGCATACTGGGTGCTTCAGGTGGTGCTGAAGGTGGGCATGACATGCCAGGGTTGTGTGGGAGCTGTTGATCGGTCCCTGAAGAAGCTAAGTGGTGGGAGTCTGTTGTGTATGTGTGCCAACAACTGTCTGTCTGCGTCTCATCTGCACACCTGCTCACGTCAGCACATCTGCATTGTGCAGGTGTCCAGTCAGTTGACATCAATTTGGAGCAGCAGAAGGTCACTGTAAAGGGCGACGTCACCCCAGACGCAGTGGTGCAGCAGGTGTCCAAGACAGGGAAGCCCACAGAGCTCTGGACATAGTTTGAAGAAGCCAGACGAGCTGCAGGTTCCCACTGTCAGCAGGTGCTGCAATGCAAGCCAGCGTTGAGGCAGACCGCTTCAGGACCCCAAGGGAATTTGGCATGCTGTCCTTTAGAAGCTTGTGGTGCCCCCAAGTGTCTCAAGCTTGATTATTCTTTAAGAAGTTTCAGCACAGGTTATTTCTGGCCTACGCTGCGGAGAATCATGTCATGATATACTCCCGATCTCTGGTGTCTGAAGCTGTTGAAGTCATCACTCAAGTGGGGAGCTGCTGCTTTGTTCTCAGGCTGGCGGCTAAAGCCAAGGCCCATGAAGTTGCTACCTTTGCCTGTAGCCAGCATGTGACCTCCTCAGTGGCAGCAGGAGTTTGCTCAGCACACAGCCAGGCTGCATGGGACAGACAGTGCTGGCGACCTGTTGCAGGCAGCGTCAGCAGATCAAGCCAGAGCTGCTATTGCCACAAGGGCTGCATCTACAAGGTGTGCATGCTCCGGCCAACAGGGCAAGCTCACCTCCGCCAGTATCAACAGACCCGTCATCGCCACGCGAGCCAAAGTGGCCTGCATGCTCCTTGCGCCGCGCGCTGCGGCGGTCGTCAGGGTCATCTGCGCGGATGGTGCCTGGTCGCCAGTCCTGCAGGGCAGGCTGCTGCCTGGTGACGATTCTGCTGTTCCTGCCCGTGCCATGGCTCTGCAAAGCTGCACCGGTTGCAGAGTTGAGCAGCGGCATCCATGCACCCTCGGCTCTGTGTGCGGGCAGTGCAGCTGGTGCGCGGGTAGTGTCGCTGGCGTCCTTAGCGGTAGCTGCATGTCTATAAAAACAGCAGGCAGAACCACCCTCAGCTCATGTACAGCTGGTCCAGCCATGAGTTGCAGGGCTGTGCCATGCTCCACCCTTCCTCCCTCTGCTGCATACAAAGCGCAGTCTCACAGCAGCTCACCCTGAGCTCCGCATACAGCTGGTCCAGGCGAGACTTGAGGTAGTCATCCAGCTCGCCCTTCATCTCAGGGATGCCCGCACGCTCAATGTCCAGGGGGCTCAGGGGGGAGTAGGGGGGGTCAATCGTCAGCTTGTCCTGCAGGGCACCAAGAAGGGAAGTTGCTCAGTGCCTTCGCAGCCAGGGTGCGGGGGTGGCGCCAGCTGTGGGTGTGACTCTGGGCAGCAGTGAGGATGGCGGCTGCAGCTGTGGGTGTGCCTCTGGGCAGCAGTGACAAAGGCTGCTGCCAACACGGCTCAATGTACGGCGCAAAGACAGCGCACAGTAAGGGGCGAGCGGACAGTCACAGGAGCAAAGCTGGCTGCACCATGTCCTCAGCTGGGTCAAAGCTCACATGCAGAGCACAAGGTACAGATGAGCCACACATTTGGCCTATCACTGCCTCACTTGAGCTCTGGAAACCGAGCCCCATGCACTGCAAGCAGGCACAGGGTGTGGCCCTATCAGGCATACCTGAACCAGCTCGGGTATGAGGCCAGAGGGGAATGACGTGGGCGTCACAGAGGGCCGGGGAGGCGGCTGCATCTCTGGAGGAGGCACTGCTCCTGCACAGCACGATTGCAGCAGAACTCCATCAGCATGCTTGCACCCCTAGGCCAGGGCTGACTAAACGCATGCGGCATGCAGGGCAGGAGGGCAGTGCGTGCTTGGTTGGTTGGAAGATTGAGCTACAAGCGCTGCTTGAAAAGAGATTGGATGCGCCTGTGAGCAGAGAAGGGTGCACCGCTGTGACATACTGGTCCCGCAGAGGATGGCAGTGCAGGGCATGACAAGTGTGGCAAGACGTCCTCTGTAGCACCCAAAGCAGTACCTGGTTGGCGAGGGGTCGCCCATCAGGGTTGGTCAAGGACATGGCAGCTCACCAATGGGTGCCCAAAGCAGGGCTGGCTTGGGTCGCACAGCACAGTCCCCGCAAAGCCTAATTGACCTTGACCAGAACATTGGCAGTGCCCAAGCCGGCTGTGCAGGGCGCACCTGGCAGCATGCCATGGCTCTGCGGGGGCAGCCAGTCTGGCCCCTGGACAAAGGGCTGCCCAAAGGGCGGCGGCATCTGCCCGTAAGGCGGCAGAACCCCTCCTGGGAAGCCTGGCTGGGGCACATGGGACGCCGGGAACTGCTGCCACCCCTGGGCCACCATCATGGCACCGTCTGGCGGGGGAGGCGGCTGCCAGGACTGCCCCTGCAGGCAGCATGCCCATAGGAGTGCCTGAGGGCTCCCCTGGGGGTTTGGCTGGCCCTGAGCCCAGACAGGGCAGGACATGGGGCTCACATCTGCTGATGCTGGGCAGCCTGGCCACACCAGCAGCTGCTGTCACGACTGCGCAGCAGGGCGCGCATGCTGGGGCGCGTCATGGCTGTTTGAATGTCAAAATCTGAAGTTGACCCGTCCTGGTTGCAAATGGTGACGTGATTTTTCTCACTTTTGGTCCCTCCCCTGGGGCCACTAGCAAGCACGGCCTTTGCTTTGCTCAAAGCACTTCTCATGAGCAGGACGGGCTGCAAACAGCTAACAGCTGACCTGCACTGGGTAGCCGCCCCCAAACAGATTCTGGTAGCCGGCATCGGGTGCATAGCCAGGCTGTGGGGGGAACTGCCCATGCTGAGGCTGCGACATGGGGAACTGGCCCCCTTCGTGCATGCCCGGCTGCCCCTGCCCCATTGCGGCTGGGGACTGCTGTGCTGGCTGGGATGCTTCAGGTGCCGGTGCCATCAGATCCCACTTCCGCTTCCGCCCACTCTCCTGCAGCACAGAATCCTTTCTAGAGATGCAGGTGATCAACGCCCCAGCAGTGCAAAGGCATGGGCGGCCTGTACCACACATCCCGCCTGCTTCTGCAGCACAGGAGCAATCTAAAGCAATTAATCTGCAGCAACAGCCTGGAGATGAAGGCACCTACTGGGAAGGTGCATGTCCAGGATAACTTTGCCATTAATGAAGTGGTTCAAAGTGTCAGCACGGACTTGCACCATCGTCGGCCTGTTTGGATGGCGGTGCTAGCAGACAAAGGGAGGCAATACCCTCTGGGGCAACACTTGGCAGCATCTCAAGGGGCAGTGCAGGCACACCATCAGCAACGGCGGTGGCCATGTGGCTCAGCCACAGTACAGGTGCCCCAGCGTGAACATATCTGAGGATAAGCAAGTAAAAGGCCCGGGATGAATGTAGCTGGGTACGGCAGTCCCTGCTGCACAGAGGTCCAGCATGCCTGCGGCAAAGGCAGACAGGCCTTGGGCGGCTGCATGGTGTGCATCATGCATCGCACTCTGCACTGCAGTCTCCAGGGGCTGCGAGATGCCCCTGGCAGACACCAGCATCTGAGGAAGCCCTAGAAGCCAGGCGGTGACCGGAACTACGGAGGGAACTGACCTTTGGCGGCTGCAGCTGCGCATCACGGTCCCTGCTCTGCACTGCAGCCTCCAGCTGCTGCAGGGTGTCCCTGTCATACACCTTGCGCTCCCCCCAGAAGTGCAGCATCTTGCGCAGCTGCCCATCGACCTGCAGTGGCATCAGCAGCTCCCCACTCTGCAGCAGAGGCAGCCAGACAGGCAGCCGAGGGTCACAGCTGCAGAACGACGGCTGCCCTGGCCCACCAGGCAGGCAATGTTGCAGCAGCATGGCAGCGCTGCTGAGCTGATGTGAGCGAGAAGGGTCAGAGGTGTCCTGTGAGCCGGGCTGTGCTGCTCATGACAGGGGGGTGGCACATGCTGCGCAGCAGCCGAGCACAACTGCTGGCTCAAGCCTCTGCAGGCAGGCCTGGGAGGGCCTCACCTGGTCACTCTGCCCGCCTGTGCTGGCGACTGTCCCAAACATGGCAGGCAGCCACGGCTTGAAGGCCTGTGCCACCTCATCTCTCTCAGTGCCAGAGTCTGTGGGGCGCTGAGACAACCTGCATCAAGTGGAGAGCCAGCTGACGGTGGACGGCAGCTGCAGTGGTTGCGCTGCCGTGCACCCCGATCAGGTACTTCTCCATCTGCGGGTGCAAGCAATGCAACGACAACACTCCTGACGGGTGTCCCATGCCTGCTGCAGGCACCGAGGCACAGTGTTAAGTGACAGACTCATTCGCAAGTCGGCAGCCTAGTGACCCAGTGGTTTGCGGCTGACTCCGAGCTTGAGCACAATGTTCCTGGCAGCTTGACAGCCAGTTCAGCTTGCTGCCAAGACGCTGCCAGTGCCATGCTTGCCTTGAAGCTGCCAGATAGTGCAGACCAGGAGAGCTTGCATGGAACCCCAGAGAGAGTGGAGTGGCCTGCCAGCTACCATTCTTGGGCAAATCAGGCCAGCCACATATACACCACATTCAGGTTGAGGCGGGGAGGCAGCCCATTGCACCGCGCATGGCGCAGCAGTGGCAGTCTTGGCCGCCACAAGCTCCCAGGCAGCCTCCGTTTGGCCCCATAAACGATTGGGAGCAATCTGCGGGACTGTCCATGTGCTGGCTTGAAAAGCAGCCGGACTGGCACCTCTCAGCCAGCAGCAGAATGCCAGGCAAAAGTTTGGGATGCAGCACAGCCTGCAAGTTGCCTTGCAGAAGACCAAGTTGGGCTGGCTGCCACACTGCTTGAGCAGATTGTTGTTGGTTCAAATCACTTCACAGGCAGCAGACAGGGCCACCTTCCCAGCAGCTGATCCGGCTGCTGAGGGCACCTGTGCTGTCCCTACCTGCCAGCAATGAGACAGCACAGGCGGATGTTGTGGTGCCGAGGCACTTCCAAGGCGGTCAGCAGGGGCGTCACCTCTTGAGCAGGATGTCATTGGCCATGTACAGCACATGCAGCTGGCGGGTGTGGTCGCTCAGCTGGCGGACCTGCTGTGCCATCTTGGCAGCCATGCCGGAGGCGAAGGGCGTGCAGGCCAGGAACCACTGCTGGCTCTGCTTGATGGAGTCCTGCAGACAGGGAGGCGCTCAGGTTGCCACAGCACCCTTTAGGGCAGCCCTGCTACAGGGTCTGCAGCGGTCGCTTGCTGGGACCGGCCGTGATGCCTTAGCCTTCCAATTTGCTTGGCACAGCTGTTGCCACTCGTTTGCAGACAAACAATTTTGCATGTGGCATCAAGTTGTCACGATGTGAAGCAGCTGCTTTGCATGATGTCCCAGGCAGGTGCTGATGGGAGACTATGGCGGCCTGGGGCATCTGAAGAAGGCTCTCCTGCCAGTGCAGCAACATGCAGTGTGCCCTGCTGCACATGCTGCATTGCCCCACCAGGTCTGCTTGGGACACTCTCTGCTGCAGTGCAGCGATGGTGGCATTGAGTCACTTCACCGACAGCCCACCTTGGAGCCAGTCAGAGCTGCCAGGACCTGACTGAACCCGCTGGCCACCTCATGCGAGCAGCCAGCAGCAGCGTGCTCCAGGTGCTCGTCCAGGGAGGGTCCCTGGCGCTGCGGCTCCTGCTTCACCAGAGCCTGGGCCGGGGCCTGAGCCAGGAACTGCACTGGGTCAGGGTCCAGGCGGAAGTCTGAGGGCGGGGGCTGCTCTAGTGGCAGGCCATAGATAGTGGCAAACAGGATCCAGCGGTAGTAATCCGAGTCCTCGCCTCCAAACCTGCAGCACAAGGCCAGAGAGAGGGCTCCTCTGACACTGACTTGCTCAATCATTGCTCAAGCTGAACACATTGCACACACATCCACTCACAGGAATGTGTACTCTGGATTGTTACGCTGCTTGGTCTTGATGAGGTTAAGGAAGTTCACACCATTCTTCACCACGAACTGGGCCAGCTTCTTGACAACCTCAGCACGCTTTGGGTCTGAAGGAGCTGCCACAAAATGTGGTGGGCCTGTCCACGGCGCAAGCAGCTGAGCCGCAAGCTCTGCTGCCATGCTTGGGCACAGATGATGATGATGATTACATTTAGAGTCCGTTGCCTCAATGAACGGGCTTAGGACTATGACTAGGCTTTGCTTCATATCAGTGTGCCTGGCCTCCAGCACATCATTAGTTAGCTTCAGGTTAGTTTTGAGCATCAGGTTCTAGCAGTCAGCTCGGTGCTGTATTGTATTGGCCCATGTGAGCAAGTCCTTAGGTGTCTGGTCGATAACTGAGTCAACTCTGGTTGGAAGAAGTTTATCTGATGGTACTAGCGGCCTTCTTGAGCACATGTTCGCATTTGACATGCTCCCCAACTTTTGACCCCTGGGTGTGGGGTGCAGCAACCAGGAATCGAACCTGGGTCCCCAGATTTGCAGTCTGGTGCTTTACCACTAAGCTATTGCGGCCACAGATCACTGCCGGTCAATGCCTTCAAGTTTGACCGCAGTTAGCACGCGCACCGCCTCACAAGATGATGTGAGGCAGGTGCCATGACAGTCTTGGCAGGCCTGGATCCTGTGTGGCAGGCCCAGAACCATCTGAGATGTCGGCAATATGAGGAGTGCATCAAGCTGTGCAGCGAGCTGCTGGCCAAGCATCCCTATGACCAGGTAAAGCATGCTCTGCTGCCTGTGGCAAGCAAGCTCAGAATGCATGCCGCAGTTCTGGTGCAATGCTCGCAGGCTGTGTGGTACCTGAAGACCCGTGCACTGACCCTACAAGACTGGATTGATGACACAGAGGTTGAAGAAGAGGTCAGGGTCCGAAGCAACAGACTGGAAGGCTTGAGCCGAACACTTTGTGTGAAGGCGTCTGGCGAAAGTGGCTCAACTCTTCTCTCAGTCTGCAGGGGGTTGCTGAGTTGCTCATGGATGACAACGCCACAGCTGCTGTGGCCCGTCCGGGCACATCCTTGAAACGGCCCAAGACCACTGCGCAGGGCGCGGTGAGCCCCTTGTGCATGGCAGACTGCATGCAGGCTGCTTGCTGCTGCTGCTGCTGTTGCTGTTGCTGTTGCAGAGGCAGCGAATGTTGGGGCACAGATTTGCGTGGCAGCAGGCAGCACAGGCACAACAGAGGCTGCATGCTGCAGCTGTCCATACCCTGTCACGATGATGTCCTGCTGCCTCTCAATGAGGCTAGGAAACACGGCGTTGGGCAGCAGGCACCCGCAGACATGCTCCACGCAGCAACAGGCAGGTGTGCAGAGGCAGGCTGGGGGGACACAGGGTGGGGAGGCTGGCACATGTGCAGATGCGCCAGCCCTGCTGGCAGCTGCGCCAAAGAGGCTGACACGGCGCTCAGTGGGGCATCAGACGCTTCTGCAGCACACATCTGCTGGGTGGCATCAGCACTGCTATGTGGCCAGTGATGGGGACAGGGCGCGCCCTGAAGGGCTTTGTGCGGCCCCCTGTCGGGTCTGGGGCACATGCTGTGTACAGCAGACACCCGCAGACATGCTCACCAGAGCCCCCAGGTCTGCAGGGCGGCATCAGCCCTGCCACACGGCCCATGACGGGGGCGGGCCGCCCCCTGACAGGCTTTGCGCGCCCGGGGACTGGCAGCAATCGCCCCGGCACTGGCGGCGTGGAGGCAGCCTTCCAGGGGGGGCGCCCCGGCACCTCCAGGCCGATCACCTCTGGAGGCAGGTGCGCCTGTGCCTGGGCCAGAACCTCAGCTGGCACTCTACCCCCTGCTCCCTGGAGTACCCGCTCCCTGCCTAGGCTGCCTGAGCCGTCGCCAAGGCGCGATGCAGAGCTGTGCCTGCCATCACATCCAGCCTCATCCAGGGTCCCCTGGGGCTGCCTGGGCACTGCCTGCCAGCTGCGGCCTGCAGCCAGGCAGGCCTTGCCTGTGCATGCAGCTGCCAAGCTGCGCGCACATCTGTGCACCTGTGTAATGCCTCCCTCCAAGCGGTCTTAGCAATGCTATCGGGCCACACCTCTGCCATGTAGCTGCCTGCAGCTGGTAGGCAGGGACTCCACCGGCCCTTCCACACCATTGGCAGGGATCCCGTACTGCCATTACTGCCTGCAAATTTGTGCGCCTGGCCCTGCTGAGCAACAGCAGCAGTTGCTCCAGCACTGCTGACCGTCTGCGCTTGCACAGCTTGCCTGGCACCTCACTGGCATGGCTGTTCAACAAGTATCCCTCCCGCCGGCAGGTTTGTGCGCCTGGGCACAGCCTCCCTCCTGGGCGACACGAGTGGCCCCTTCATCAATGTGGACCGGCTGGACCTGCGCAAGTATGCAGGGCGCCCCAGCCTGGCGCGCGTGCTGTGCGACTACGTCCTGTACCATGACCACAACCCCAGGAAGGCGCTGGAGCTGTGTGCGCATGCTACCAAGGCCACCAACTTTGAGGTGGGGAGGGCTGCATCCACATGCGCTGTCCTGATGAGGCCACTCACTGGAGCTGTGTGCGCATGCCACCACGGCCACCAACTTTGAGGTGGGGAGGCCTGCATCCACCTGCATTATCCTGCTGAGGCCATCTACTGGAGCTCTACCCATGCAACCAAGCGATCAACTCTGAGGGATGGGTGGGCTTGTTTTGCATGTCGTCAAATGTTGCGTGTCCAGGGTCCAATGCATGCGAATTGAGTTGCAGGCCTGGCTGTGTGTCACCTAGCAGCCCAGCTCCTGCATGCTGATCACTGCCCAGTGTGTTTGTTGTCAGATCAATCTTCCTGGCGTACACTGCCTGTGGGCTGAACTGTCAGTCTGCATGTAATGAGGATCCTCACAGAATTAGCACATGATGGCCTGCCCCAGCTGGCTCCCAGTGCACGCATTGCTGAGCACATTGTGGAGCTCTTGAGTTCAAGGCAATAAGTGATGTGACACAGACCTTGACCATAGACACGGGGCAGCAGCTGGTGATGCGGACGGCTGCAGGGCAGGTGAGACAGGACAGAGACGCTGTCCAGTTGCGTGTGGGTGGCAGCCCCTCTGCCGGCATTACTCTCATGTTTTTGTCAGCTCCGGACTCTTCAACCGACTGTGCAGGAGTTGCTGTGAGAGTTCTGCCACACAACCAGCTGAGCCTGCTGCCTATGAGGGGTGGCATCTGTGCCAGCACCTCAGTCCCGCAATGCCTTAAAATCAGTCCCCATGCAGGACTGGTGGTGGAAGGCTCGTCTGGGCAAGTGCTACTACCAGCTGGGCCTGCTGCGGGAGGCAGACCAGCAGTTTCGCAGCTCCATGAAGGCGGGTCTGGTCACCAACACAGTGCTTGAGCTCTGCAAGGCAAGTGCACAGCAGCCTGACTGGGAGCGCCTACAGTGTTGCCTGCTGCATCTGTGCCCTGCTGCAGCCCCTGCCTTACTGTCGGCCGCCATGTCACCTCCACAGCATTCAGTCATGGTAAAGCGCGACGGCACACATAGGGAGGCCCTGCAGTCATGGCTGCTTCAGCAAGGCCAGCAGCTTGGTCCATGGAACATGCCTGGCTTGGCACTCTTGAGGCCGCTGTGCCTGTCGCAAGGATCAGCTGCCACACAAGGGGACAGGCGCTGACTGCTGGACCCCTGCCTGCCTCTGCTACAGGTGCACCTGCGCATGGACCAGCCAAATGCAGCCCTGGATGCCTTCTGCATGGCTGCAGAGCAGCTGCCCAGTGAAACTGCTCCTCTGCTGGGGCAGGCCCGCATCTGCGACGCCCTCAATGAGGCTGAGAGGGGAGTCGAGTTCTACAAGAAGGTGAGCAGGCAGCGCAGCCGCTTGGTGACCTCCCAGCACTCTGCTGGAGTGCAGGCATGACTGCCGACACCCCATGCTCATCAAGAGATGGAGACACTTGCTGCAGTGGTGTGCAGCAAGGAAGTCTTGTGAGACACATGTGCACTGTGCCCATAGCATGGTCATCATGTACTCTGGCTTGCATGGCAGCCACAGGCTGTGTCTGCATGCTGGCTGCTGGTGGTGAGGCTGTGCACCTGGCTGCAGGTGCTGCAGCTGGACAGCAGCAATGTGGAGGCCATCGCATGCCTGGGCAGCTTCCACTTTTACACTGACCAGCCAGAGATCGGCCTGCGCTACTTCCAGCGACTGCTGCAGATGGGTGAGGGCTTGCTGTCTGAACCAGGAGATAGACACCTGCAAGCCTGAGCAGCAGAGCGTCGCAGCAGCGTCTTTGGTGTGTCGGCCCCTACACCAGAGCCGGGTCCACTGAAGCCAGATGTAGTTGGCCACCCAGCAGCTGGCAACTGCTGCACCCTCCCCTCTGTGGCCAAGGCCCTGCTGCAGTGAGCTTTATGCGGCATGTTGGTTTAGCTATCATGTCATGCAGGAAGTGTTCAGACGCTGCCCTGCAGGCGTGAACAGTGCAGAGCTGTGGAACAACCTGGGGCTATGTTGCTTCCACGCCTCCCAGTATGACATGGCTCTGGGCTGCTTTGAGCGAGCCTTCAGGCTCGCAGACGACGCTAGCATGGCAGACGT
Organism: Asterochloris erici; assembly: GCA_019693375.1. Classification (NCBI taxonomy): domain Eukaryota; kingdom Viridiplantae; phylum Chlorophyta; class Trebouxiophyceae; order Trebouxiales; family Trebouxiaceae; genus Asterochloris; species Asterochloris erici. The sequence continues at coordinate 70,029 of JAAMXJ010000285.1, read as the reverse complement.
GTGGTACAACATCGGCCAGGTTGCCCTTGGTGAGGCGGCGCTGCCTGGACGTGGCTGTGACAGCAAAACACAAGAGCTGTCCAGCAGACTGTTGCCTGAGTATCAGACACAGATGCTGCCTGACAGAAACTTGATCAAGATCCAGCACCATGTCTGGGAAAGGCTCTTAAACAACTGTATGCTTGGCTGGTGTACACCGACACTGCTTGCTGACCTGGTACCTCGACATTGCTGGGAGTTATGGCGGAGTGAACCCTCAGCATCATGCACTGGCACTCCTGCAGGCATTGCAGACCTGGGGCTGGCCAGCCAGGCGTTCAAGGTGGCTGTGGCCATCAACAGCAGCCATGCAGAGGCACACACCAACCTGGGTGTGTTGGAAGTGCGGGCAGGCAACAGAGGTGCAGCCATGGGGCACTATGCCAAGGCCCAGCAGCTTGCAGAGCATGCTTATGAGCCCTGGTACAATGGCGCCCTGCTGGCCAGCAGGGAGGGCAACGTGGAGCAGGCGTTTAAGCAGGTCACCAAGGCTCTGGAGGCCTATCCTGAGCACGTAGACAGCCAGGAGCTGCGCAAGGAGCTCCAGGCGCAGCTGCTCAGCTGCTGATGTCATCAGCTCTGCAGCATTCTAGCCTGTTGTTCCCTGGCCTCAACAGCGAGCCTGGTAATGACACTCGGTGATAGCATGCCCTCCCTGTCTGTCCAGGTGACAGCATCTGCTCCCTCCACTTGTGCATGTGTTGAGTGAGATTGTATACATCACATTAGGCCGTATAAGGCACAGGGCTTTCTGGAGCAAATTTTACATCAGTACTCTTTGATCACAAGCTCATCGTCATTCCAAAACGTGTGAGATAAAGGCCCAAAAGAACTTTTTGTGATCCTGTATACAGACAATCAGATGTTGTGACGATGAGGACTCATATGATGCAGGGCATCAAACCCTCACCTCAGCATCAAAGTCTTTGTTCTTGAGCTCATTCCCGTACCACCATTGGGGTCTGAAGTTGCAGCAATACACGCGTGCATGCAGCATGGCAGGGCAGCAGGGCCCGTTCAAGCCAACACCACGTTAGGGCTTGGTGTATGGTATTGGCATGTTCACGCCCCAACCAATGTGTAGCATCCCATGCTGCGCAGAAGGTGCCTCTCTGTGCCATGCAGGTGGCCTGCATATGCACATCAATGAATGCTTTGACATGTGTGCAGTCCCTGCTGTCACTGCCGCTCACTGCATTGCTGAGCTGATGCCTGACCTGAATTTGCAGTACTTGCTTGCACATGCAGGATGAGCTTGGGATCAGTCATGATGGCAACACCTGACCCGGACACTGCCTGACTTGCCTGATGTCAGGTTGCAATGCATGAATGTTACAATGTGCATTGCATAAATGTTTGTGAAGCTGTTACAGCAGATGCGCTTCATCAGGGCATGGGTGCAGGAGCAGGCTTCAGCACGGCAAGCAGTTCAAGGGAGGCATGCTGCCCAATTTAATGCATAAAATCCAGAGGGGAATGTCAGTTGCTGACTGGTGGGCGGGCCGGTGCTGTGCCAGGGGGATACTGGTACACAGCAGCAGCAGGGCGGGGCACCCCCGCTGCCTGCTGCTGCAACTGTATCTGCTGCTGGGAACTGATGGGCAGCTGCTGGGAACTGATGGGCAGCTGCTGGGGGGTTGCAGCAGCCAGCCCGGCAATCAACGCCTGCTGGGCCACTGGAGTGGAGGCCAGGGCCTGTAGTTGAGGCACAGTCAGCAGGGGCAGGGAAGCCAGGGGGGCTGACGCGCCCCCAGCAGCCTGCGCAGCTGCGGCTGCCTGGCCAAACCACTGCTGGAGAGCCTGCAGCAGGGCCAAGGTGCATGCGGCGTGAGCGGTGCTCCTCCATGTCTTGCAGCTCAGGGGCACCTTGCCCTGCAGCAAGTCCCCTATCCTAGGCTGGGCAGTTCCTTCCTTGCCTCTTGACCCCATTGCTATAGGCACTTGCATGCCCAGCTGGGGGGCTCAGTGCAACGCAACAGGGGGCTGAGTGCAAGCGGAACACATCTGCACAAGAAGCATTTGCTCCGTACCAAGGAGTGCAGACAACAGGGCACCCAACTGCAGACTCACACACCTGAGGGTCCCCGGCCGGGCGCGGCCCCTGCTGCTGCGCCTGCCCCTGCCCTTGAGGCTGCTGCCGCTGCCGCATGAGCAGCGTCTGCAGCGCAACCTGCAGGGGTATCTGCGGACGAGCCCCCGGCTGCTGCAGCAGCGCTTGCTGCTGAGGCCGTGCGCCCGGGGAGGCAGACCACTGCACCATTGGAACCCAGTGTCAGCTTTCTGCTGGGACGCCTTGGTCCACCTTGCTTGCCTGGCCACACTCTGCCATGCCAAGCATGACAGGGAGAGGAGCCTCTGTCGCTGCTCAGAAGCAGCTGCCACCACAGCACCACACAGTGCATCACAGCATCCTGGCTGTGCAGTGCAGGCCCCCTGCCAGCTGCATGCACCTGAGGCGTGTGCAGAAGAGTGTCACCTGGGAGCCAGCAGGCCCGGGATGTGCAGCGACAGGTCTTGGGCCACCAGGCCCTGCCGACTGCGCTGGGCCTGTCGCATAACCGGAAGGCGGCAGCTGATGGTACACCGGTCGCACGCCAGAGTGCTGCTCGAGCCTTGCCTGGGGGTAAGCCTGCACATAGTGAGAGGCGTCAGTGCCAGGGGATGTAACAAGGCCGGTCAGTCGTGCTACTGGTGGCGGGACAGGAGGAGAGGTTTGGCGCTAGTTGGCTCCATGCTTTGTGATGCTGAGTCAGAAGGAATCATGGTGGCAGGCACATCAGCACAAGCCCGGACTCCAGATGCTGGGCTACGTCAGAGCAGCCATTTCCTGGTCAGGACTGCCTCAGGCTTCTTCGACAGGGCAGGACAACTGGCAATTGTATGTGTGTAGGTGACAGCAGGGTCATACCAGAAATTGATGGCAACATGCTGACCTGCGGTCGGTAGCCTCCAGCCTGCTGCTGCGGGGGCAGCGCATAGGCCACCCCGCGGGGGGTGGTGGCCTGCTGAGCCTGCTGCCTGGCCTGCTGCTTGGCCTGCTGGAGAAGAGCCAGCAGTGTGTTGCGCGCAGTCTGCAGAGCACCAGTTGGGGCCCAGCTTCACTGGGGGAGCAAGATATCCTTGCAGGGTGTACCAGCTGCAGAGCTCACTGGCATGGCAGGGGCACACCATTGCAGGATGGCCTCAGGCCGACAGGGCATGTCCTGATGCATGCCAGGTCAACACTTGAACCCAGTGACCCGCTCACCCAGCACATGCCCAGCACGAGGCATCGTTCAGCTGTGCTGAGAAGGGGATGCCCCACACAAGATACTCTTGGAGGTGCAGAAGATGCCCGTTGCAGGGCAGCACGGCGTGACAACAGCAACCGCCTGTGACATGCCATGCTTCGATCATGACTGCATGAGATTGCACCAACCCCAAAGGTCAGCAGGGCTCACCTGCACACCCCCCCGGCGCGCAGCGTCTGCCACCATGGGAGCATGCTGCAGCATTGGGCGTGCCCCCGTCCCACACTGCCGTGACACGCCATTCTGGAGCTCGTTGGCCTGAACATAGGTTGACGACACCACCTCTGCTTCTGCCGGGTGGTGTGGGGTGTTGGCTGCTGCGTGCACCTGCCCTGTTTGCTGCCCAGATGCAGATACACCAAGCGCTGGTGCTGGCGCAGCAGCCTGTGCCGGCAGGGACATGCCAGTCGGGCCTGAGCTGCCGGCAGCAGCAGCAGGGGCTGCTGCTGGCCCCTTCTCAGCCTGGTGAGGGGCCGGCACCGCCCCCAACATGGGCACAGGCTGCGCTGCAGGCACTGCAGCGGAGGCGCTGGGCGCAGACCCTCCCACAGCTGTTGGCATACCAGCAGCTACTGTGCCGGCGCTGCCTGCCAGCGGTGGCTTGGTCTTCACTGCTGGCCCGCTGGCACCACCAGCCGGCTCCACCGAGCCCGACACCTCTGCTGCTGCCAAGCCTGGCGCCTCCAATGCTGCCCCTGCTGGGCCAGCAGGCGGCGCTGCAGCCGCAGCTGCGGCGTTGGCTGCAGCAGCGGCCGCCGCTGAGGCAGCCTGGGCAGCAGCCATGGCCTGCAGCTCCTGCACCATCTGCTGGCCCCCGACGTTGACGACGGGGCCTCCCGGCTGGCCCTGAGCATACCCGGGCGCCACGAGGCCAGCCGCCTGAGGCATGCCAGGCTGCGCAGGCAGCTGGGGCTGCCCCGGCATCTGGTGGTGGTAGGTGGCGGGTGCACGAGGGGGCGGGGGGTTTTCGGCGGCCATGCTGGCGCTTGACCGCAGGAACACCTGCTGCAGCTCCTGCTGGGCAGGCGGCACGCATCTCAGCAGGTGTGACTGCGCCGGTGACGATGAGGCCGGCGACACAGGCAGCCAACAGCTGTCCATCTCCACAGAGGACTAGCAGCCCTGGTGGCCGGGCATGACCATCTGAGGGACCCACCTGCCAGTGGTCAAGCATGCTGCTGCCAGTTTGCAATGCACCAGCCCATCTGGTGTGGCAACGCACTGATGAACGCTCCAGCTCAAGGTCAGGGCGGGCAGCCTCTCGCAGGGAACCTCAAGATCATCCATCAAGCTGGCTGGCCGGCGGTGCACCAGTCGGCAGGCACCCCTCAACTCCTTTCGGGATCGCTGCCGGTCAGTCAAGCTCACCTGCGCCTGCAGCTCGGGCGCCTCCCGCACAAGCGCGCCCAGCTGCCTCTGCAGGTCTGTCGTGTCCAGGTTGCGTGCCGGGGTGGGGGGTGCCCGGCTGGGCTGCCCCATCTGCTGCTGCTGCTGGTAGGGGTTGTAGGGGTAGCTGCCCTGGCGAGGCAGCCCCACTGCTGCGGGGAGGCTGGCAGCGGACCGTGCACGCTGAAGCATCACATACCGGGCACGGCAGTCTGCTGGCGTCCGCCTCGACCTCTGCAGGCGCGGGCAGGGGTGGTGATCAGGGCAGGAGCTGCTGTGTGCAGACAGGTGTGTGCAGGGAGGTGAGCTCACCGGCGTGCCTGCCCACAGGCCGCAGCAATTCTTCAGGGTCGTCACAGCTGGCCTGAGGGGGTGGTGGTCGCTCACAGCATGAGGGCAGGACAGCAGGACTGGCACAACTGCCGCTGGCATATCATGTACAGACCCACCTGGTGCCCCTGCTGCAGCGCGTTGGCCACAGTTGTGGCGGTGGCGCCTGCAGCCAGCACGTCTGCGACCACCCGCCACACCCCCTCATCCAGCACGGCTGCCCGAGTGTCCCCCTGCCACGCATGGGTGGGCAGGACGGGAACAGGTCGGCCTGGGGGCCGCGCCGCCGCCCCTGCAGGGCCTGGCGGTGCAGCAGGGGCGCTTCCCGGCGGCAGGCCAGCGGCCGGTGCAGCTGAAGCTTGCCCCGGGCTGCTGCCCGACGCAGGCTGCTGCTGACCGGGGGGCAGTGAGGGGCCGCTGATCTGCAATGGCTGCGGGGGTGCTGGCGCCTGAGTGGCAGCATCAGCCCCGGGGAGAAGGGCAGCAGCCCCCGGGGCCGGGACAGCTGGAACAGCAGGGACGGCGCCCGTCGGCACGCCCCGCGACTGAGCGGCTGCTGCCGCTGCCTGAGCGGGTGCATAGGTGCCAACTGAGGGGGCAGGGGCGCCTGAGCCAGGTGGAGCAAAGGCGCTGGGGGGCCCTGCTTGCTGGGCTGCTGCCTGCTGCTGGTACCCACGTGGAGGCGGGTGATTGGCGATGGGCAGGTGCATGTCGATGCCCAGCTGTGTGGCCACAGCCTGGCGGACAACAGCACACAGAACCAAATCTTCAGGCGCCTGCACGGCAGCACAGAGGGTGGAAGGACAGCAGCAATGAGCTCAGCTGCAACTGATTGCTGGCGGCTGCAGGCAAATTATGCAGTGCGGATTTGAGATCTCAGGACCTGACTGGCCCTGACCAGAAATGAAGCAACACACAACCCCAGCAATGGCATGCAGCAAGACCACTTGCAGAGACCATGTGACCACCACTGAGTGGCAGCACAATCTGTGTACTGGGTCTGCATGCTCTCAAGCAAGGACACAGAAAGCTCACCTCCCAAGGCTGCCACACGAATGGGACGGTGGCAGCAGCAGCGGCAGCAGTGCTCTGCACAGCACTGCCGGTGCCCTGCCGCCTTTGCATACCCGGTTGTGCAGTCCTGTGCGCCTGCGGCCCTGCAGCAAGGGCTGTCAGTCTGAGAAGCAGGTTGCATCAACAAACTGTAGCTCTGCACGAGCTCGCCATGCTTGACTCTTGAGGAGCCGGTATCTTTGTTGTCCTGCTGGAGGTGACAAAGGCAGGGGCAACAACCTGGCCAACTCTGCTGCTTGAGGGGCGCTGGTCCAAGCGGCAGACGCAGCCCAGCACACCTGGCTGACTTTGTCTCTGAAGGACACTTGGTGTCTGCAGGGCAGGCAACACATCAAACAATGCCTACCTGGCCGGCTCTGCTGCTTGAAGGGCTGCTGGGAGCTGTAGCTGTAGTTGGGCGGGGCTCCCATGGCAAAGCCAGTGCGGCGTCGTTTGGTCGGAGACAAGCCACCCAATCCTGCATACAAAAGCTCAGCATCGTGCCAACACAGTGCAGCAGCAGCAGCAGCAGAAAGTCAAGCCTAGACGCAGAGCGGCTGTGCTCATGCTTTCAGACAGAGTTGTGCAGGTGCAGACGTCAGCGGCGTGGCAGAGTAAGCCAAGATGCACGCGCAGCAAGCCTGCCCACAGAATTCGGCTGGTGGGACATGCAAGCCTCTGGGAGCAGCCTGTCTGCATACTCACCCTCTCTGCCACCAGCCAGGGCCTCTGGATCCTCGTAATGCCTCTTGAGAGGCATGATTTGTCTTCCGTAGCGGCTGCCTGCATCAGTAGACCACACAGAATGCCATCAGCTCCCCTGTGGAGAACTGCGCTGTGTGGTGGATGCTCACATGGGAAGCCTGGTTCCTGAGAAAGCCAAAGCAAGTTCACGGCAGATGCCGCCATGCAGCTTAGAGAGACAGCCCCAGCCCGTAGCCCAGTCAGGACTCCCTCTGCCAGCTGCCTTCTGGTTCCAGGAGCATGCAGGACTCTGCTGCAGCCCCTGCTCTGTGCACTGCAGAGTTCATTTGATGGCCTGCATGCTGGTCACTCAGCTCCACCTCAGCAATGCTAAGAATGCTGCATAAAGTTTCATCTGTGTCAGCATCTCACTCGCTGAGCAGTGCATTGACATACCTGGCATGCATTTGCCAACGACACCTCCAGCTGTCTTTCTAACTCTGCAGCGAGAATGCCCCTGCATGCCCAGGCCACAATGAGGCTTCTGCATGCCACCTGATGCTAGCCCCAGGCTGCGGCATCACTCACTTCTGCCTGAGCCGCTCCCCGGCATGTCCCCATCCATGTCGGCATCCCCCTCACTGTCGTCCTGATACTGGATCCGCCTCTCATCTTCATCTTCGTCCTCTTCATCATCGAACTCATACTCATACTCGGGCAGGTCCTCTGGCAACGTGCGCACGACGATGCGGCCAGCGGCCCTGCCTCCACGGCCGCGACCGCGTGGTCGTGGCGCCGCGCGGGCCATGTGGCTGTAGTCCAGCAGGCCCTGCAGGAAAGCATAAAGGCAGCATCACAGGAACTGACCTGCCAGACACAAGAGCAGCGTTTCCAAAACAGCTGTCGTTCCACAAAGGTGCGTGCCTGCCCTCACCCCCCCCCCCTGTTTTGCAGGGCTGAACAAGACACTGCTGCTCCCCAAACAGCTATCAGGCCACAGGAGCCCCACCTGCTGGCCATGCAGGGCAAACAGGCGCTGCTGCTGGGCCTCCCACTCCTTCTGCGCCTGATTGGCGCGCTCAACCTGCTCCTTGTAGGCCGCATCAGCCGCTGACTTGTCCCAGTCAGCTATGCGCACAGCTTCGCCATCCTCATCTACCTCAGCCTCCTGCAGTGCAGAGCAAAGACGTGAAATGCCGATCACCTGAACAATGTGTGGGGAGGGTGTGGCCAGCTTGACCTGTGTCCATCACCTCAGCGCTCCTGCAGGATGAGCACAACATGGGCAGAGCACTGGTCAACACAACCTGTGAAAGCTCATTCTGCTCTGTTTCTGCCTTCTGCAGGCTAGGCTGCCAGACAGTGATGCAGCACTGAGGCAGACATGGGAATGCTCTGGGGCGTTGCAAGGTGGTCAGCGTTTGAACGAGGCTGTGAGCTGTCAGTGACGCTTGGCAGATGGCCAGCTGCGCTCCCACACAGGGCCTCTCAAGCTCACGCTGTGTGCAGGCCATCAGTGGCGGCAGTCTGCAGGGCTGCTCTGCCCCGGCAAAGGAATGCAGCACCCAGGAGATTGCATGCCAAGCAGACGATGCCTGGCAGTTGCCAGTCACCGTCTGCCTCTCCTGGATGCTCTCAGCTCATCAGTCAAGACCCCAACTGCTGCCGGCATGCATGCAGGCGGGACGCAGCGCCCAGCCTCTGGTGAGGTCCCAGGTCTCAAAGCGCACCTGCTCCTCCTGAATGCGCTCCAGCTCGTTCATGTTCCACTCTTGCTCGTCCAGCTGCTGAGCTGCTTCAGCAACCGCTGCTTCCACATCCACGACGCCTTGCATCTGCAGGGCAGCAGGGGGTGTGACACTGTCACCAGAAGAATCAGGGCTGCGCGCATGCGCAGCTGCACGAGAAGGTCAGTGAGCAGGGTGAGACAGAAGGGCCGGGGCACTGCAACAGATCTTTTGCACTGCAAACTGCTTTCAGCTTGGCAGAAGGTTCGAGAAAATCTCCCAATTCTGTGCTGTGTGACAGGGACTGGGTGCAGCAAGCTTGGGTGCAGCTCACACATGGGCTGCGGCACCTCTTGCCAAGCAGCCCACCCAGACTTGGAGGTATGCAGCCAGAGCAGACTGCACAAGGAGCAGTGGTAGGGGGAACATTTCTTGGCAGCGCTCAGATCTGACCCCCCTCCACCAGGCTCGCAGCCCATTTCAGAAGTTGCAGCAGTGAGGCAGCTTCACAGAAGATAGCGATCCTGGTGGGCACTTGGCGCCTGTGCAAGCGCACCTCCTCCAACCCCCAGACCCCAGGCCATGCACAGGGATAGACAGGCAACCGCTTGCTGCAATGCACAGGAGTTGTGCAAACCACCTTCTGCAACTTTTTGAGGGCTTGCAGTGCACCAGAGACGCTTCAGAAGTGGTTGTGTGCAGCTAGCGGCTTCCCATCCCCACACCATCAAAGCACAAAGCAGGCTTTCCAGCTAGCAGCAGCATGGAGCACCTCAGGCAGGTAGACCACAGCCTTGCACAAAGCAACACAGCAAACACTGCAGACAACCCCTCATGGCTCTCAAACCTCCTCCATAGGGCGCACAGCCACACTCAAGCTGCACCCAAAATACACCCTGCAGCAGCGCCTTTGGAGGTTCCCACGCCCTCCACGAGACGAATGTTGCACTTGGCCATTAGCCACAGCATGGAGCACCTGCGAAAATACAGTGTGACACAACCGTGCAGGATCCTACACGTGGCGGATCATACTGGTCAAGCAACCACAGCATGGAGCTACCACGACAATGCAGTGTGGCACAAACACCCTTTGGAGACTCTCACCTCCTCCACGAGGCGCACAGCATACTTTTCGATTGGCCGCAGCGTGGACTCCAGGCTGGCCAGCGCGTCGCTGCCCTGGGCTCCCCCCACCATAGCCGCCACGTCAGCCATCATCTCATCGTCCTCAGCAGCCGCCGCGGCAGCCGCCCCGACATCAGGGGCCTCGGAGGCTGCATGCAGGGATGGTGCAATGAGTTCTGGGGTGCATGCAGACGACATGCTGGCATGTCAGGGGGCACAAGTCTGGAAGCTGCTGACGCGCTGCCACACCAGTGTTCTCAAGTTCTGCACATCGACACAGCGCTGCCACATCAGGGCTCGACAGGCTGCATGTCAATTGCAAAGTGCTCTTGCACACATCTGAATTTACGCGTGAGCACGGTGCCTCGGCCAGACTGGCGCTTGCACTCCTGCTGGTCAAGGGAAGCAGGCAGAGTGTTTACCTGAGGGTGAGGGGGCTGTGGACCCCTCGCGCTTCTCATCCTTCTCGTCATCGTCATCGTCGTTATCGTCTGCCACAGCCCCTGCACGGCCCTGCAGAAAGCATGACAGGGATGTTCAAGCAGTTCTGGCCGACTTTCTGTTGGTGTCATCACTCTGCCGCACTGCCCAGCCGGCCCTGCAAACTGCAGGACAGAGAGCCTCAGGCAGACGGGTTTCTATGGAGGCCCTGTGGCTGGGCCTCTCCTTGGCTTCTGCCTGGCCCTGCAGGGTAGGCAGACAAGTGTCGCAGCTGTCAACGTCGCTTTTGATGGTGCCCGTCCAGCATCAAAAGATGTATGACAGGGGGGCTGGGCGGCTTGACGAGCACTGCAGCGCAGAGCCACAAAGGCACCTGTCCTGCTCAGCTCAGACCGCGCCATCAAGACAGTGTTGTAGACATTCAGACCCCATACACACAGGGACCAGGCAATATTTTGGCCTGAGCCAGTCAGTGGGACCAGTTGAGCATGCAAAGCTCGATGAAGGGCACCATCGCAGGGGTGCTTAGCTATGATGTGACTGTTGTTTCAAGTCCATCATGGGACCAGCCTGCCTTACCATCTGAATTGCTGCTGGAGTGCTACCTCGCCACAGCAAACTCTATGACATGGCATGGCTAGGCGTGGCACAACAGGAAAAGCTGCCACCTTCACATCCTGGTGGACCTGCAGCACCTTGTGAGTGAGCCCTCTCAGCCGTGCTGTAGCCAAGTCTGCAGCGTGACACGTTCCACTGCACTGCATGTGAGGACGAGCATTCTGGAGGGAGGAGACACACCTCAGCAGTGAACTCTGCCAGCTCTGCAGCGTTCTCCTGCTCCAGGGCGGCGGCTGCAGCAGCATCAGCCTCATCCTCCACACCGCGCATGGCAGCCTGCATCTCCTCTGCAGACAAGCCCTCCTTGCCTGCACCTGCAGCCATTGCACCAGGGAAAGGGGTAACCCCACTGAACACTTCACAAGCACGCATTTCTACAGAGGCCCTGCCAGCAACTGTGCATGCCAGGGCGTTCGGCCTTTCCCTGGAAACAAGTCCTCCTTGCTTGCATCTGCAGCAATTGCAGGATGAAAACCAGGCAATGCAATGTATTGGTCATGACCTTGGAGCTGTGCAGTAGGCCCTGCCAGCAAGCATGCAGCAGGGCCAGCCTGCATCTCCTCCGCAGACTGTTCCCGCTTGCCTGCACTGCAGCCATTGCTCCAGATACAGCGGTGACCACAGCGCACTTGTCACAAGCACACAGCTGTAAAGAAGGCCCTGCCTGTCACTATGCAGCAGAAGGGCAACCTGTATCTCCCATGCGCACAAGTCCTCCTTGCCTGTGTCTACAGCCAGCACGACATTGCACAGAGAGCCTCACTGCTCTGCGTTAAGCTTCAAGTCCGTATCTGCCTGCCAACGCTTGGGCAGCACGAGCCAGCAAACAACCAAGGACGGCTTTCAGTAGGAGCATGCTGCCCTCAGAACTGATTATCTGCCCTGTTGCTAGTGCAGCCAAGCCAAAAGAACATGCAGAGCACAGGCAAGCCAGGCTGTCAGCCAGTCACACCCATGGAGCAGCAGCCACCGGCACTAAAAGCCAGCGCTCTCACCTCGCATGCCCAGCAGATCCTTGGGGTTGAACTTCTGAAGGAATTCGGTGTTGAAGCCGCCCGACTGGATGGCCAGGTGGTCCAGCTGCCGCTTCTGGTCACTCTTGGAGAGGATGTTTTCCTCAATAGTCTTCTCGCTGACCAGGCGATAGATGTGCACCTCCCGCGTCTGCCCGATACGATGGCAGCGGTCCTGGGCCTGCAGGGGGCAGAGCAGCACGCATCTGAGCAGCATGCCGTGGCCCATGCCAGGGCAGCATGCAAGGCCTGCAACAGCAGACCAGGGCCACACGCTGAGACCTGCTGAGCTGCATGCACGCCAGAGGCATGAAGTACTGTTTGTGCAAAGGGCAGATTGAAGCAGAGCAGCAGGCACATCAGCAAGCAGCACCTCCTGCAGAGACGCCGTTCAGCTCAAGATCAGTCACATGATGCAGGCAGCCTGGCGTAACTGTACTGACACCATGCCCCTGCCTGCTACGCACAAGGAGGCAAATAGCCCCGAAGTGAAGATGTTTCTCTGAACCTGAGCAGCCAATGCAAGAACCCAGGTGCATGAAAATGATGCTTGCCTGACACCTCATGCAGCCCCACTTGGGCATCTTTGGCATGGGATCACAGTCAATTTCACTGTTGAGAAAGATGACAGTATCAGAACTTATGATGCTAACAGGTGACCATGGATCAGAGACAAGCCATCTTGCCTCACGAACTGCTTAGAGACTGCCTGCAACAAGGTGCACTGCATGGGGAGATCTGCTGCACTGATTCACCTGCGCGTCCATGGCTGGGTTCCAGTCGCTGTCGTAAAAGATGACAGTATCGGCTCCTGTGAGGTTCATGCCCACGCCGCCGCTGCGCGTCGATAGGATGAAGACAAACAGCTTGGGGTTGGTGTTGAAGCGCTGCATGAGAATCTGCAGGGGGGTCCAAGGAAGCAGTGAGCTACCGTCCACACACAGTCCTTGCTGAGGCGATTTGCTGCCCCTGGGTGCTATGCGTGAAAGGAGGAGAATGACAGCATGCCTAAAAAGACCCTGCATGCAGCACTCTGTACACAGCTCAGAGCCGCCAGCACAAGGTCATCTGGGGACCAAGGAGCCTGCCTTCTGCAATTCAGTGGCAACTGCTCCTGTAGGCAAGCTGGCACACGACATGGTGATTGCCCTGGGCCCACAATGTCCTGTAGATACAGCATAAATGCTGTGGACGCCAAACAGGCTGACACAGCCGGCCAGCTGACCTGATGCCGCTCAGGCTTGGCAAAACCATCCAGAAGCATGTATGCAGCAACCTCCATACAGTGAACAGCTTCCAGCACACAGCACGAGGGCAGCCAGAGTGTGGAATGAGGCTTCTGGGTGACTTGGCACCTGCCAGGCCCTCAGGAGCTGGCCAGTGCAAATACATCACAGTGTCCAGACAGCCAACAACAGACCAGCAGGAGGCGACGGACCTGGCGTTGCTCGGGTTTGGTGGACCCGTCCAGGCGCACATAGGCGTAGCCGTGCAGATTCAGGAAGTTCTCCAAGATGTCTAGCATCTTAGTCATTTGTGTGAAGATAAGCGCCTTGTGCCCGCCTGCCTTGAGCGTCCGCAACAGCGCAGCCAGCTCCTGCAGGCCACATCGGCAGCTCACAGTGACTGCCTCACAGGGAGAAGGGCCAAGCAAGGCAATGCTTCTGCTTGTAGTCCTGCTGCATGGTATACCATAGAAAGCAGCACACACAGTTCAGGGTGCCAGAGCGAGCAAAAGGCACCTTGCTGGTGGGCTGGTGCACTGCACAAGAGGGTGCACTCGGTGACGCAGGCCTTGCAGGCAGTTGCTTGCAGCTACGGCATGCTCTGCACATCGCCTGCCCCAGCTGCATGACGTGCAGCCCGGCAGGAGGCAGGGAGGCGCTGAAATGTGGCCAGAGCCCCGGGTGAGCCCTGATCCCCAGCACAACGGCAGTGATGCAAGAAGGCTGCCACTTGGGTCTTCAAGCCTTGAATTGCAGACACAACGCTGAACATCATCACGCAATTTGAAGTGTGGACGGGAGAGCAGGAGCCCACCTGCAGCTTGCCGCAGTCAAACTGCAGCAGGCGCCTGTCGGGGAAGAACAGCTGGCGCCGCACAGTGGCAGCTCGCAGGAGCGCCGAGCGCCGCAAGTACTCTTGTTGCATCTGGAGGGCATGGCTGCGGGCCTCCAGAATGCTGCTCTGGTCCGGGTGGGAGCACCAGCAGGTGATGGCAGACGCACGAGCCTGCACCCAGGACGCACACCTTTTGTCAGCAATGTAGAGGGCCTGCTGGGTGTGCAGGGTGATCCTCTGGCCCACATCAGGGCACCAGCAGGTGACAGCAGCAGCGCAACTCTGCGGCCATTTGAGTCTCCTGTCAGCGCTGCAGAATGGCTGATGGAGTGCAGATCAAGTCATAATCAGCATTGATACCAGCAAAAGCAAGACAGAGACGCTGCAGCCACTTGGGGCTGCATCTGAGCTGCCAGCATGCCTTTCAGGCCTGCAGAGGGGTGAAATCATGTAGCTTAGAGGGCATTGGCCGCCTGCTTCTGTCCAGGCGCCTTGTTGGGTGCCCTGCATGGACGTAGCGCCAGTGCAGGATGCTGCACCGGTGGCTGCAGCTCACCCAGCATGCTCACATCGGGTACTCACTGTGGCAGGCGCACCAATGGACGCAGCTCACCTTGGGGATGGCAAAGACAAATGTCTTGATCATGTCCTCCATGAGCTGTGCCCTCTGATCTGGCAGCTTCACCATGCCCAGCAGGAGGGAGCTGACCTCCAGGTGCTGCCTGGGCTGCTCAGCAATCCTGTGGATGTCGTGCACAGGGTGCAACACACCCACAGCCTGCATGTTGGGAGCACAGCCTGTGAACGGTGTGCACAGGGTGCCACACGACCACAGCCCAAAAGGGAGGGACAGCATCACGCAAGCCACCTCCAGGCCCCCACAGCATCACAAGTGCTAAAGCTGCTGGGCAGGCACTTGCAGCCCATCCCCTGCGACAAGCAGGTCGGGCAAGTGCAGCACCCACCTTGCGCAGCTCTGCGCCGTACAGGGGGCGCACCGCACAGCGCTTGCGGCTTGTGCTCTGCACCAACGCCAGCGCCACGTCTGCCCACTGCTGTTGCCTGCTGTGCTGCAGCTGCAGCACCTGCTGCACTATGGCCAGCGCGCGTTGCCCTGGCCTGAAAGCTAGGCTTTGCTGCAGGCAGAAGAGGAGGCATGGTGGCCGCTGCATCCGTGCTGAGACTCAGAGCTGGTCCTTTGTATATGCAGATGTGCAGGACAGCATGACAGCAGACAAAGCTGGGCAGTTGCAGCCACCAGCACGTGTAGCAACAGGACAGTGAGAAGATGGCACAGGCTGTCAGACACAGGGTCTACCTGCAGAGATTTCTCGCCTGTAGTCCGATGGGCTGGCACCTTCAAGCTGGAACCTGCTATCACTAGATATTGGCCCTGCAGCAAGACATGTCATGTGATGACCTCAATGAGCTGTGTCACTGTACAAGGAAGACACACCTCGCAGCTTAGGGTCACAGGGCCCCTTGACAACAGGCCAACTGGTGCTCGCAATGAGATGCCTGAGCGCACACTGCAGTGCAAGGGCTGGAATACCAACCAACACCATGCCGAAAGCCTCATCTGGCCCTGGCCCATAGCTTTCGTAAAGCGTCAGCCATCCAGGCAGCCCGCTGCGGCCCATAGGCACCATGTCTGCTTTTGAGGCAGCCCAGGCTTCTGGTGACATCAGCAACCCTGACGCTCAGCCACTTCACATGCTTTGCGCACCTGCACCTCGGCCGCCTGCCAGGCAGGCAGGACCTCGCGGGCACAGAGGCCAATGCCTCCCTCTGCCAGCGACACGTCCGCCCACAGTCGAGGCTGCAGGGCCTGAGTCGCCAGGGATGGCAGCTGGAAGTCCAGGGGCTGTGCATCAAAGGCGCTCACGATGGGGCGCCCCTCAAAGAGGTCAGGGTGGTTGCACACCTGCATAAGGGCCACTCCCACCATCAGTGCAACCTTTTGCAGCCTGATGGCGAGCAGACCAAGCAGCTGCAGGGCCAAGACAGGCGCTCAAGGCACACTCAAGTCACACACACATTCCACTTGCAGTGGAGCCCCTGATGAATGCATCCCTCTACATCCTGTCAAAGGGCTGGCGATGAACTAGGGGAGGCACTGTCATGAGCGCCTCAGGTGGCCCTCAGACCGCACTGCCCGCTGCTGAGAGGCACACCTGCCAGGCTGCCTCAATCCTTAGCAACAGGAACAGCAGTCAGCGCATGTCGCATGCTGGCAAGATGCGACCTGGATTCTGCACATGCATGACCTGCCAACCCCCAGCAGGGGCGTGACAGCAGCTGACTGACTGCACAAGCCTTGACAAGCTCGGCACCAGCCAGCACACGCAGGTGACAGCCTGAAGAGCACCCCACGGGGGCCGCTGGTGGCACCAACCTTGCGCAGCTGCATGAGGACATTGATGATGCCCAGGAAGTTGCCAGAGGCCAGGGTGGTGGTTGTGTCGCTGGAGTCCATGTAGTCCTCATACAGAGTGCGCTGCCGCTTGCTCAGGCGACACCTGCAGGCAGGGAGCAATCCTTGGGGGGTGAGCCTTCAGCAGCAGCCACTGGCGTAGATGCCCAGTTGCGCAGTGCGCGGCCGCTTGCTTAGGCAGCACCTGCATCAGCCATGGCTTGAATTTTAAAATACATCCATGCACTGCCAATTGCTCAGACGACATTGACAAGACAAAATTGGTCCGCCACAGCTTGCCTTCATGAGGCGGCAAATGCAGGCAGGAAGCCTACGCACAGACCTGGCCTGATCAGAATACTAATGTCATCGTTAGGAAGGCAGCTTTAGTTGGGGAAGTGCAGGTCATGAAGGCACAAGAGGCATTGCTGGCGGAGTGCAGGCTGGTCATGCTGGTGAAGGCAGGACATGCCAAAGGCTGGTGACTATGACCTGCAGCTGCAAGCCTGCACCTCTGATGAAGTTCGATCGATTGGCGCTGCAGCCAAACAGCATGCACACCTGATGACGTGCTCGTGCTTCCCAGGCAGCTGCTTCTCCACATCTGCCTTCAGCCGCCGCAGCAGGAAGGGACGCAGCACGCTGTGCAAGCGCTCCACAATCTCCTGCAGCAGTGGCGAGGGCTGTCAAGACGGCCATTTGTATACGCTCTCAACTGTAGGCTGAGCACTCTCAAAGCATCTACATGGGCGGCAAGCAAGAAGGACAGCATTCATCGGAGATGCTGTAAGCGACAGCACGCACTGAGCAGAGTGTGTTGCAGCCTCACCTGATTGACATCTGTCTGCCCCTCCACCATCCCTGTGAGGGGGTTGTGAAACCAGTCCTTGAACTGTGCGTGGCTGGCAAATACCTGGGGCATCAGGAAGTGCATGAGCGACCACAGCTCCATGAGATCGTTCTGCAGCGGGGTCCCTGTAGGCAGGGCGCCAAGGCGGGGAGATCTGAGTTCTGAATCATAACAACAGCTGTGCAGAGCTTGGATGCTTCTGCAGAACAGCAAGCCGTGGCTGTTTAATGGATGCAGTAGATTAGATGCCCAGAAGGCAGCAGGTTGATATCTACCAGCATCTTGCAGGTGTGACCTGATCAGATGGAACGGCAGAACGGCCTTGCTATGGTGGATGCCAACAGCCTGATGCAATGTGCAGCCTTGGTACCAGGCCAAAGGACTCCTTGCAGCTGCATTTCCGGATTGCCAGTGCAGCTGAGGGACGCCTGGCTCGTGTAGCCCAAGACTGCAGCATCCTCAGCTGCTGTGGCGGCACCTGCCTGCCTTGAGCTGCAGGCAAGGTCTGGTGCAACAAATGCGCATCAATGTGTATGCCGCCTGCCTTGAGGAGCTGCAGGCCTCACCTGTAATCAGCAGGCGGCGCTTGCTGTTGAAGTTGAGCAGCGTCTGCCACCGCTGGCTCTTCCAATTCTTGATCATGTGGGCCTCATCCAGGATCAGGTACTTCCACTTCTTGCGCCTGAACATCTTCGCATCCTGTAAGGGCACTTGTCAGTGAGCAGGGTAGTATACATGTGTGACAGGAAGCTGCAATGTCTTGGCATCCCTCCAGGAATGCAACACAGTGCAGTTGGCTCCACGCCAGGTTGCTGCAAGGCGTTCTGGTGAGGCTGCATTGGCTTGTCCTTCTGGCCAGTTTATAACTGTGCAGCATGGTCACCAGAGCATGTCTGCTGCACCCCGACACAGCAAGGTGTGCAGCAGTGACCCCACCAGACACCCACCATGTGACGAACTCATAGGCAGGCACACTGCACTAGGCTGCAGTGCTCTCAGCTGGAGCATCAATATGTACAGGGTGATGCACAGAAAGAAGGTCTTTGTGAGCAGCCCTGACGCGTTGCCTGCAAGCCCTGTGTGAGCAGGTGCAACAATGGATGCTCCAGACACATGCCGCACAAATGAGCTTGTAGCTGGGCCAGCAGTGGCCCCCCAGCAGTGGCCCCACCCAAGGCAGCAGTGGCCCACCTGAAGCACCAGTGTGTATGAGGTGATGCAGACATGGAAGGCGTTGGGCTTGCTCCAGCCCTGGCGCTTGAGCTTGCGCTCCTTGGCTGAGCCATAGTAGGTCAGGAGCTTGAAGGCGGGGCACCACTTCTTAAATTCCATCTCCCAGTTGAGCATGACCGAGGTGGGAACAACGATCAGGTGGGGGCCCCACACACCCAGCTCACAAGCCAGGTGGGCCAGCACGGCAATCGTCATGATGGTCTTGCCAAGACCCATCTGCAAGGGGAGGCGGACAGTATGAGACGGCTGTGCAGTACAGCTGGCAGATCACATGGGCCAGCATGATGATGCCTCGTGATGGTCTTGCCGAGACCCATCAGCAGGGGCAGGGGAGTGGAACAGCTGAAAGGGGCTGCAGGGGGCTGCTGCATTGCAGCCAGTCAGAGTCAGTGTGCAGGTGACCTAGCCAAGATAGATCATAAATGTCTTGCCCAGACCTGCACAGGCAAGGGATCAGAGGCCATGTTGGGACGGGTGGTGGATGGCTGGTTGCAGCGTTGGGGGCCGAAGCCCTGCGTGCGGACCCCCTCAGCAGCCAGGGCAGAACCACATGGCCAACAGGCAGGTGCACAAAGTCCAAGATTCCCTGGCACTTGCTGTAATTGTGCCCCAGATGCTCTTCATGGTGTGTAGCTCACATCTGCTAGCTGGCTGCAGAGCACAGCATGCTGGCTGCCTGCATCGGCAACAGGTAAGCCATTGAAAGCAGCCTTCAGGGCTTGCGAGATGTGGCTGCACATGCGCAACTCGTCAGCTGGGATCCCATGGGGCGCTTGCTTGGCACATGCCTGGCACTCATACTTCAGATCCAAGACTATGTCTGCCTGAAGTCCACCACCGAGTGGGAGCGATGTGCATCTGCTCACCTCATCAGCCAGGATGCCATTGAGCCGCCGCGTGTAGATGGTGATCAGCCACTCCAGCCCCACGTGCTGGTACTCGCGCAAGGATCCCTTCAGCAGGAAGGGCACCTGCACAGACAGACACCAAACTCAGCGTTGCACAGATGCATACACAAGGAGGGGCGTGCTCCAAAGCAGCGGGCAGTCCCCATGGCACTTTGCACCAGCAGGGAAGGTACCTGCACGGCCTGATGCCAGACAGAGTGTTAAGGGAGAGCAGCCTGTAGGCAGGACTAGTCTGCAGGCACTGCGGCTGGCCATGTCCCCTGCTTCAGGGCGCGCTCTTACGCAGTGCTCTCCCAGGCGGCTATGCTCTCCTGTAAGAGGTTCCCACTGCAGCACTATCAGGGGGTGGCAGCACCCAGTGTGGCATGCGGGGGAATGCAGGGAACCACAGCGCTGGGTGAAGCACTGTGTGCACCAGGCCAGCACCCCATCCCGTTGCTGCACTCCCCAGAACCCGCGTAAGTCAGGACTTGCGCAGCTACCCAGCGATCTATCGCCAGGACTACATCTGTCGGTCAGTCGACCAGTATGCAGGGTCTGTGTGTATGAAGCCAGACCTCCATGCTGATAAGCCAGACCTCCATCCATGAAGCCAACCTACATCCCGCAGCACACTCCCCGCCAGCTCCCCTCTGCAGAGATGTGAGCAATTCGCAAGACAGGGCAAACGAGAATGCCGAGAAACTGCTGACACAGAGGTCTTTTGAACCCCCTGGTCTCACCCGCGTCAGGACCTGTGCGGTCCCCAGTGTGCTGCCCTTGGGCTGCAGCTCATTAGCCAGGCGGGCAACCCCTTCCAAGTGGGCCTTGCCATCTGCGCCAGCCGCGCTGCCGCCGACGGGGCCGTCATCGTCATCCTGCACTCCCCCGAGAGGGATGTCCCGCTTGGCCCCTGCGGCAGCCGCTGCCTCTGCAGGTGTTGGGCCCAGGGCAGGCTTGGGAGCTGTAGCAGCAGATGCAGGCTCCTCCTTGGCTGCCGAACCAGAGGCCGCTGCTGCTGCCACCTCTGAGGCCACCTGGGCTTTTCCAGTCGCAGGCCCTGCAGGAGGTTGGGTCTGCTCAAGGTGCCGGACCTTCACAGCTGCCTGGCTCTGCATACATGGCTATGTTGACAAGCGCACAAGATGCTTTGTGATGCTGCTTACAAGCATGCGCCATCTGCCGCTGCAGCAGCCAGAAGCAGCTACCCGACAGCAGGCAGAAAGATGCAGGCTAGGCTTGCCTTGAGAGGTACTGGCAGCATTTTGTGACTCTCGACTCTCTGCCAGGGCTCCGCTGTGCTCAATAGCATCCATCCCTGAAGCGGCAGCAGATGAAAGGTCAACTCTCACTTGATGCGCTGCTGCATGCTTGCCACGCTCTTGTCATGGCAGCCTCATGCTTTGCTGATGAGCTGGGCAATACGACAGTAGGACATGCTTGCTGACTTGCCACAAACATCTTTTAGAGCAAGGTTGCTTCAGGACCATTTACATTGAGCACACCTGCGGCTGCAGCTTGCTCTGCCTGCTGCTCAACCTCGCTGGTGCTTGTTGTCGCATCTTCCTCTGCCTTGACAGCAGTGATGCCTTCTGCCTGAGTCGCCGCAGCAGCCCCACCACTGGCACGGGTCTGCCTGCGGCTAACATCGCTGCCTGACCTGCCTGGCTGCACTGGCTCATCTTTGCGGTAGCCATACATGGCCATGAGCTGCTCGATGGGCATGTTGGCCTCAGCCTCCAAGCCTGCCAGCTCATCAACCTGCAACCATGCATAAGATTTGTCAGCAAAGAGACTGCAGCTTGCTCACCTAGCTGGAGGCTTGCGCTTGGCGCAAGGATGAGGCGCAACAGGCTGACACAGTCGGCAGGCAGGCACTGATGCATGGACATGATCTGATCGATAGGCATACTGGCCTCAACATCAAAGTCTGCCACCTTATGACATCCAGGGCAAGGCACCAGCTTGGCAGCAGGCCGGCAAATTCAGCAGGCTGGTGTGTGCTGAAGCCTCTAGCCGTTGCGTTTCAAGCCTGATCCTCAGGGGATACTGCAGCAAGTCTGTGTCCCTCCACTAAAGTGGAAGGGTTTGTGTCCAGGTATCCACATTCGAGGCACACCGAATCAGCCGCGCCCACTTCAGCTGCAGGATGGGCTGTCGTGCATGCAGAACTCCTCAATCATACTGTCTGATGCAACCAGCAACAATTTTCCTCAGCTGATTCTGCAAACACAGACCTGATCAGCAGCAGCTCCCCCAGCTGCTATCTGTCCTTCCTCTCTGTACATCTTTCGTTGAGGGCAACACCTCTTCACAGACTCCACTCACCTTATCAGCAGCCCTCCTCTCAGCTATGGCATGCTCTCCCTGCAATGTGTACCAGATGACGAGCAGCCGGTCATTGTCTGCAGAGTCCCCTCATCTATACCCCTCACCTGAGCGGCGCCCCCTTCAGCTGCAGCCAGGGCATCCTCCTCGTCCAGGGTTGCCTCATCATCCTCCCCACTGCTGGCCCCCGGCAGCAGCCCGTACTCCTCATCTCCCTCCTCGCCAGCAGCTTCCTCCCCAGGCGCCTCGTCTGCCGCAGGCTCAGGCAGCAGGGGCGTTTTGCCCTCTGGCTTGACTCTGGCGCCTGCTGCTGTGGCTGCAGCCTTGTCAGCAGCTGCCCCAGTGGTGGTGGTTCCAGCAGGCGAGGCAGGTGCAACGCCGCTGGCTGCTGGTGGACTATAGGTTGCCTGCTGCTGCTGCTGTTGCTGACGGGCCTGTTGGCGCCTGCTGGTGGATGCTGTGGGCTGCTGGGGTCCGGGCAGGGTCTCCAGCAGGGCGTGCAGGTCTGCGCTGCTGTGGTCAGACTGGTGCTCTGCAAAAGGACGGCCATGGCGCTTCTGGACTCTGTATCATATGGCTGTGCAGCAAAGCAGGGCAGGCACACCAGACGCAGATAAAATCCAAGCAATGTCTGATCCAATTCTTACTGACATGCAAAACCTTTTGCTGCTGCCAAATCAAGCCAGGCACAAGAGGCAGAGGCAGGACAATGCCGTGACAGGCAAGGCACCATCTCATGCTGTGGGCAGGGCTGCATGTGCAAATGGCTCACTGCTGGCCTCAGCAACTCCATGGCCCAGCAGGTCTCTAAGGACATCTGCCCTGTCGCAGTCAGGCAAGGCACTTGCCATGCTGTTTAGTGCAGCTTGAGGGTGTGAGTGCTCACCGTCAGCATCGCCAGCAGGCACTTGTGAGGCTGCCTCCCTGCCAAAGCTGCTGGTACGGGTGCGCTTGGGTGCCCGGACAGCCTCGTCGCTGCCGCTGCTTCTGCTGCTGCGCCGCTTGCCAGCAGCAGGCTGCATGCCAGAGGGTCCTGCATATGCAGTAGCTAGTGGGGTCTCTGTTTGGGTGGCAGCTGTTGTCCGCACAAAACTGAGGGGCCAGTGTTGCAGAGCATGTTCCCCATGCTGCTACACAAGACGGTGATCAGCTGGCAACATGTACTGTCACTTGATCTCATCAGATGCAGCCGTGGTGCTGACAGAAGACCTCTACAAACCTTCAAGGACACTCACCTGCTGCAGCAAGGGCACTGCTTTCGCCCTTGGCTATGCCATACTGCGCCAGGAGCTGCTCGAGAGGCATTTCAGCCTCGTTGGCCAGCTCATCCAGCTCACGCGCGTGCCCATCCTCTCCAGCCGCCATCGCCTGCACACATAAGTGGCAGCAGTGCATTCAGCCTTGAGTTCCTGGTGCAAGAGGGCTTCCCATCAGGACTGAATCTATGCAAGCTGGGACTACTAAAGGTCATGCTGCTGTGGCAAAGTCTTGATGCTCAGGACAGCAAGCAAGTTGCCCTGCAGCAATGAGATGCAGAGGGCTATACAGATCTTGGAGTGCAGCACTTTAGGCAGACCTACTCAGTCTGGCTCTTGGGCCACACTGCATCAGCCTGCGGCGAGGCAGTTCACCATCAAAACAGCAGAGGCACAGACACAACACCTCTTCCTCCTCCAGGGTAGCCTCATCGTCCTCCTCGCTGCCCAGAGTGCTGTACTCCCCATCATCATCACCCGAGTCCTCAGGAGGCAGGCTCTCTTCAGCTTGGGCTACCGCTGCCTTGGGGGACGTGAAGTTCACGTCCCCATCAGCCTGGGCTGCCGCAGCCGCACCAGCTGGGGTCACAGCCCCTGGCGGCTGGGAACTTGCTGCTGAAGCCGGGACGGCCGGCGATGTGCTGCCGGCAGCAGCCTCAGCAGCAACCTCAGAGGCAGCCGGGGCATCAACAGGGCCTTCAGCTGCTGGCTCCTCTCCGGGAAGCTCCAGTGGCTCAGCTTTCAGGTCAGCGGCTGCTGGCTGTTGCTGCTGTGCTGGGGCCTTCTCCTCACTGAAAGCATCTGCCTGAGGTCTGGGCAGCGCAGCAGGCTTCTCTGGAGTCTCTGCGTCACCTGCAGTGCAGACAATGACACTTTTGCTGCAGGCAGGCGGCCACACCAGCAGCATTGGGCAGCCCCAGCGCCATCAAGCACCCAGCCAGCGGTCGCCAAGCCAGCAGCCACCAGGCAGCCCCAGCGCCACTCACCGCCCAGCCTCTGCGCCAGCAGGGTGGAGTAGCGCTGTGTCTGGCCCACCAAAAAGTCCAGGTGCTTGTCCATGGCCTCGCGCTTGTGAGCGTCCAGCACTGTACGCCGCTTGTACTCCACCACCCGCTCCGCCTTGCGCCAGAACTGCATGACCTATTCCCAGCAGAGACAGCGTGAGGGGTTTGCAATGCGTGAATGACTTCATGGTTCCACCCTGTCATAAGCCTTGCACTTTGCATCGCACGACAAGTAGCAGCATTTGCAGCGGCAGGAGGGCTCTTAAAAGTACCCGACAAGAAGCGTTGCCTTGCAGTAGATGGCCTGCACCGGCACAGTCAGTATCTGCGCGGTGTCTGACTAAGCCTCCATGGTCCCAACACATGCTCAACCAGCTCCCTTAGCATGCTCAGCCACCTGCCACAATTGCATGACCTGCAATAGTGCTGGTCGCTTTGGTGTCCCTTCCGGTGTCACATGAACATGTGTCAGGCGCAAATTGCTCAAGGCTAGATCACAGCAGTGCATATGCATTACCTAGGCAGCGCAGCATGCTGCACTGAGCAGGTGAGGTGTGTTCATAAGTAGTGCAGCACACAACCCACAGGGGTCCTCTGAAGATCCCATGCCATTGTGCCTGGCCGAGGCACCCCTGTATCTGTGCAGGGCAGAGCTTTTTGATGGGCACACACACAATGCCGGCATTTGAAAGACCCATCAGCATCTCTGCCTGAATGCCTACCTCCTTGCCCACAAAGGCTGCCTGTTTCCGCAAAGCTTGCAGCTCCTCCTTTGCCCGGACCTGCTGGCGGCTCTCCACATCTAGGTTTGAGCGCTTGATCTGCCCAGCAAAGCGCTTGGCATGGGTCATCTTCCAGCGCCGTTCTCTGCACAACAGTGCCAGGTGAGGACATGCATTGTTGGCTGTTGAGGGCCTGCAGGCAGGAGCTGTCCTGGCAGGTCGGTGCTGGAACAGCAGTTTGAGACTGCATGATACACGCACAACTGTGGAATATCCTGCAGGCTGCTGACCTGGCAAACTCCTTGCCCATCCAGGCCATCTCCTCCATCAAGTGGTCCCAATGCACCTGCAGCCAGGTCATCACTGGTGGCATCCAAATCTCAGGCTCCTGCTCTTCGCTGACATGCGCTGGGGGCTCATGCACACCTGCAGTGCTGTGTGAATCTCAGTGTGAAGCAGACAGCAAGGCCCAGGTGGTGCTGCCTGCTGGCCGTGTTCTCAGCCATGCCACGCAGACAACACTGCTTCACTTCTGCAGCTGGGCGCCAGAAGCATAAGGGGACTGGGCATCACCAAAGCTTTACAACCCCTGCGCTGCCAGCAAGAGCTGCAGATGGTGGCCCAGACTGCGCCTGCTGCGATTCTGCCCACCTTGGTGCGCTTGGGCTCTGGGCAGGCCGTCGCCTTGCCGCGCCTGTTGGCAGCCTCAATCTTGGCTGCCTGGGCCAAGATCTCGTTCTCGTGTGTCCGCCTGAGGGCGTCAGCCTTCCACTGCTCCACGCGCTGCAGCTCCTGCTGCTGGCGCCCCGGCTCACCATCAGGGTCTTCTGGTGAGGGCGAGCGAGACTGCTGCTGCTGCTGCTGCTGCTGCTGGGGCTCGGCAGAGGGGCCTGGCTGAGGGACCTCACCTGCGGCAGCAGCTGCCGCCGGGGCTGCTGTAGGTGCAGGCGAGGGCTGAGGCGCGACTTGGGTCTCAGCCTGCAGCGGCGGCTGTGCGGGGCCTGCAGCCCGAGGATTTGTCAGGGTACATGAGTGCACGGTGACACACTTGCGTGGTGCAGGTGGAGCATCATGCAGCTCGGCCCTTGTGTGATGCTGACAATGGCAGATCGTGATGCGGCCTTGGCAGTCCAGGTGAGGGCACATGGCCGGAGCTGCCACGGCCGCAACAGAGAGGGCTGCAGGGCAGGCAATTGCTTGCTGGGGACCTGGTGCACAGGGTGCAGCGGTAAGGCAGCGGACTGTGGACTGGGCCAGAAGGCTGCTGCAGAGCTCAAGATGCTCACCAGCAGGCTGTGGTGCCTGTGCAGCAGGTGGCACGGGTTCCTGAGGCGGCACTGGCCCGCTGCCCTGTGTTTCTGGGCTGGGGCTGCAGTACAGAGCGCAAGATGTCAGGCAAAGGTGGCCAAGCAACATTTTAGCAGAAGAGCGCAGGGCGTGTGTTCTGCCTTGTCAGCTGCCCACATCGCTGGTGGCTCCAGCAGGCTGCGAGAAGTGGAGCTTGAAAAGTCTGAGTGCGCCCAGAAGCCAGCAAGATCAAACTCAGCTGGGTCTGCCTGGCCAGAGCAGTTGTTTGGTCTGCTGAGTGGTCCTGTTGACCCAGGGAGGGCAATTCCTGCTGTGCTGGCCCACCTGGGGTGCGCTTGCTGGCCAGACAGTGTCCAGGCTGCGCCAGAGCCGGCCCTGGCTGGGCCCCTCGAGGATGCGCGGCCTGCTCCACCAGATGCTGTGCGGCCTCCTCCTGAGGAAGTGCGAGCCGGGCCCCTGGCTGCTGGCCGCGCCTCTGCATCGCTCAGCTCCACATCTGACTCATTCTGCTCCTCGTACTCTGCATCCTCGTCTTCTGAGGTCACTGCCTCTGAAGAGTCTGCAGGGGGCACATGCACATGTTCGGCTGGCAGGCGATGCCCAGCGTGTGACTTCCGTGGAAACAGCGCAGAGGTGCTTGCAGGCCTCACCACCAAACAATGCATGTGACGTTTGTGCCAGGAGGATGGCACACGAGGCAATTGCAAGCATAGTCACATACAAATGCTGCTCTCTTCTTGTTGCCACAGAAGTAGTGGCATAGGGGCTACAGAGGCATTGGCGACGTGCATCTCTCACACATCAGGCACAGCCGTCTGGTGCTATCTGTCTGCAGCAGGCACCTTCTTCCTTCTTGGCAGGGCTCTTGCGCTTGCCTCCCCTGCCCCGCGTGGCACGCTGCCGTGCGCCACCCCTGGCCTGCTTCTTTGGCTTGGAGGTGACAGGCCTGCCGTTAGCGTCCAGGCTGAAGAGGT
Organism: Asterochloris erici; assembly: GCA_019693375.1. NCBI lineage: Eukaryota > Viridiplantae > Chlorophyta > Trebouxiophyceae > Trebouxiales > Trebouxiaceae > Asterochloris > Asterochloris erici. The sequence goes on along the minus strand of JAAMXJ010000285.1, from coordinate 43,287 downwards.
CATCAGAGTCATCATCGCTGCCTGCACCAGGCAGTGGTTTAACAGTCACCCACTGACCTTAGGGTTTGCTTGACAGCTCAGATTCACAGCTGTGGTTGGGTCAAGGCTACAGTGAGGCAGGTGTTGTTCTGGCAGGCTCCTGGCCACCAGGAGTGCACATGCCAGCACACAGCAGGCCTGCTTTGCACAGGGCTGCTGTGCCAGGTATGCATACAGATCAGCCCGCAGCCTGATGCCTCTCGGGTGCTTGTCAAAGGTGGCACCTGACTGCAGCCTTCGACTGCTGCGCTTGCCACCTCGAGCCTGGCGGGGTGGCATGTCGCCAGGCCCCTCTCCCTCCCAAGCCCTCAGAAGCTGCTGTCACCCCTTCCTGACAGATCCAAGCGCTGACAGGGTGGTCTGCAGCACACCAGGGCAGTGTACTGCTTGAGCTCTGCATCAGTGTGCGCCATCTGTTCATGTGCACCATCCCGCAATGGGCCACAGATCATTGATCAAACCAGGCTGAACCTTACCCCACAAAGGCAGATATGGGGCAGGCAGACAGCATGCAGCAGGTGGCAGGCATGTTGGAGGCAGCATGCAGCGGGCGCAAGTGCAAACCTTCCACTGCACAGAATGGTGTGCCCGGAAGCACTGGAGCCTCCGCCTGTTTCAATGAAAGCCGTGGACACGCTCCTGAGCCGAGCTGTGGCCGCAGAACTCCCTGCGGACCCCTCTAGAGCACGAGGGCAGCGAAAATGGAGATGAGATTCAGTCTTTGACTAGTGGGTGCCTCATGCTGCTCCATGGGTCCCACAAGGGCGGGGGCAACCTCCAGAGGGGCGCTGTGACAGGAATGCTGTATTGGTTTCAATGTAAACGAACAGGTGACGATGACCCCACTGCGATCCGGCATGCCCTGGAATTGCTTCTGACAGCATCAGGAGCTCAGGTGCATCACAGATCTGCTGGGTCAATCTTGCCATCTCAACCATCTTGGACATGTCTCTCAAGGCAGTGCTGACAGACAGTAGCCAGATCAAGCTGTTCAAGAACGGACTGGCGTGCCTGCACAAGACAGGTCAGGGTCCCCTTGAGACCCTTGCGTATCGCCGACAACCCAGCAGCTCTGATCAGCAGCAGCTTGTGACGTGCAGGCGCAGAGCTGACTCTGGAGGCCACTCCAGAGAAGGTGGGATTGACAAGCCCACTGTGACCAGTTTCCCGCCCCTTGGTGGTCTCACGCCGGCAGGCAGGGGGGCGCATCGCTGGTGCCTCCTCTCACACTGCCCTCATGCCTGCAGCTGGTGCTGCGCAGCATCAACAGCTCCAAGTCGGCCTATGCCTCCGTCACATACTACAGCCGCTTCTTCGAGAGTTTTGATGTGTTCAACCGGAGCCTGCTGCAGGCCGGCGTTCTGATGAAGGTAAGAACCCTTTCAGCTGCAACACTCACTTGAGACGTGTGCAGGCACGATGATGCACGCCCCTCAGTGCTGCAGCAAGTGCTTGCTGTGCTTTGCACCCTCACATGTGCAGGCTCAGGGGTCGTCTTCTGTCTGACTGCTGCAGCAAGTGCTCGCCGTCTTCCGCACCCAAAGAATGAAGCGCCTCACTGTGGAGCTGGACACCGTGACGCACAAGCTGCAGCTGACCGTGCTAGCAGACAATGGTGGGTGTGTCTGAGAAGTCATGCCCAAAGCTGCCCCATCCATGCTTGGCCGCATCAAGCACCAGGCGCAGCTGGCCATGCTCCAGTCGCATGTGAGGCCATCAGAAGGACTGCTTCCCCCAGCACCGTGCAGGCTTGAGGCTTCATGTTGCAGCTAGCAGCGCTGGCTGACGGCATCTGGGCCCTTGCCCTCTGCTTCTTCTTTCACACCCTGCTGCTGAGCACTGCCCAGCTCCCCCATGTGCAGGGCTGTGCAAGCGCTACAAGGTACCCTGCATGGAGGCTCAGGTGCTGGTGGCATCAGTGGATGCTGATGCCCTCCCTACCAAGATGGTGGCCAGAACTGGCGAGCTCAGCAAGTAAGGCTGCTGACCGTCAGGCTGGGCTTGGCTGTGTGTGGGCTTGGCTGTGGCATTCAGACCTATCTATGCGCACCAGTGCAGGACTGCATGCTGACCTGCCTTCAAGCGGGCTCGAGGTGACTGCCTACTCTGGGCACACCACTGCAGGGCTGCATGCCGTCAGGCATACCATGACTGTCCCTGGCAGCCCCTCTGTGGGTCACGCTGTAACTGGTTTGTGGCAACCCTTGACAGCTGCTGACGGCTGCCTGCATAAGACCAGGCAACCACCCCGTGGAAGGCTGCAAGACAGCGATCCCCATCTGCAGGTTGATGGGCAGCTTCCAGGCCAGCCTGGAAGAGATCACGGTGCTGGCCTTCCCAGACCTGGAGCAGGAGACTGCAGGCAGCAGCTGCAGGCCTGTGGAGATCCACAGCTACCATGACCCCACAAGAGGTCAGAGCAGCAAACCTGGCACCCCTCAGTGACCAAGACTAGCAAGGCACTCGGGCAGTGAAGCTGATGGTGCAGTGCCACTGTGGGGCCTGCCAGTGTGATGCTGGCAGCCCTCCTGGGATGCTTTAGTGTGGAGGTGAACAGCCCTGCCGCAACTGCTGTGTGACGTTTAAGCGCAGAGGATGCTGAGACCCTGCTCAACATATGGTCAGTGATGCTACAGAAGCATGCCTTGCCTGCGTGTAGGTGGCCGGCGGCGCTGACAAGCTGATCTGCACACAGCAGCTGGGTGACCAGGTCCCTCCAGGCCCCGTCACCAGCTGCCATGACAGCGGTGCCACGCCTGGGTGCCGCTCACAAGGATGCCTTGCTTGAGTGCAGGTGATGCCGAGAAGCTTCTGCACACTGAGCTTGCCCTCGACCCCAATGAGGTCTGCGACTCCTACAGCCACACCTCCGACGAGATCGGGGATGTCACCTTCAACCTCAAAGACTTCAAGCACATGCTCAGCCTGTGCGAGGCCTTCAATGCCAACGTCATGCTAAGCTTTGGCATGCCAGGAGCGGCAGTGGTGGCAGCACCGGCATTTGCTGGCGATCAGGTGAGCGCAGCCAATGCCAGGGTGTTACTGCATCGACTGGCAGCCTTGACAACAGCCTGTACGTGTGCTGGCGTGCATTGTGTGCTGGCTCCAATGCCCGACTTATGGCCATCAAAAATGCACAGCCAGGGCATCAGCCAGATTGTGACTGGGTGCCACATCACCATGAGCGATCCAGGGTGAGTCCTAGCCATCACGTTTGCTGGCCGCCAATGCCAGTTCTTGAGCTGCTACAATGACTGTCTTAGTGTAGCCCTGCAGGAGCTGTATGTGGACGCTGAGTTGATCCTGGCTACGCTGACTGACCCTCAGGCTGAGCGACTGACAGGGGGGTCCTCTGCGCGGCAGCAGGCTGTGGGTCCTCCTGGCACTCGCAACAATGTAAGCCTCTGCTGCAAGCACTTTCCCTGCACTGCTACCTGCGATTGATGCAGCACGTGCTTGGTAAGGCCTACAACCCGCATTGTGTGTCTGTCATGTAGGGTCCTTACAGTCTGACACATAACGGCAAGAATGCAGCCAGCGGCTCTGCCCAGAGGCGGCAAGGTGAACGCCACTCAAGCTGCCTGTGCACATCAGCAAAGACGTGAAGCCACTGTTGACCGTGCCCCTATGGGGTTTCTCCCATGGCCGCCAGCAGTATCTGAAGTGACAGCTCCCAGCAGCCCGTCCAAGTGCCTTCAAGCCTGGCTGAGGACGACATCGCTGCCTGCAGAGGCTGCACCTCCGACAACAGGTGGCGCTCCCATCGTGCCTTCCCCAGCCACCACTGTGCGCCGTGTGCCAGCAGCGCAGCAGGCCCAGCGCCCCTCGCGTCTGGCCCCAGGCAGCACGCCTCCACCGCACGCCAGGCCTGCTGCGGCAGGCACCCCATGGGCTGGCTGGGATGCTGGCGAGGATGATCGGGGTGCAGGGCCGGCAGACTTGGCCACCTGGGAAACTCTAGCTGCTGCAGAGCGCCGGCAGCTGCCTGCAGCCACGCTGATGCCCCAGGAGCATGCTGCAGGTGTGCTGACAGGCTGCCTGCTTGGCATCTAAGACAGGTGTGCAGACAGGCTGCACTGCAGGACAGCTGCCTGTCCAGGCCCCACTAACAGAGCGACACGGCAGAACGGCCTCTGCAAACAGCGATCCTTCTCTTTGAATCCTCTTTGAAGATGCTGGGCTTGCTGCAGGGCGCTCACTGCTGGCAAAGTATGGACGGCGCAGTCCTGACCCCCAAGCTGCGCAGCCTCCTCAGAACCAGCAGCATGCTGCAAATACTAATATTAATGGGCCCGGGTAAGCCCAGAAGCTTTGGCCTGCCCTGTGCACTTGATGGGGGCTGCAAGAGCCGCTTGATGATGTGGCTCAAACATGCAGCACAGCTTCTTGACAGCATGGGATGTGGCATCTGCAGGCATGGCGCCAGTGGCCACCAAGCTGAGCGGCCCCAACATCAGCCAGTGTTTGGCATCCGTGATATTCGCCAGCCTCCACTGGGTGAACAGCACCCTGTCATGCATGACCGCTTCGCCACAGGCGTGCTGGCTAATGATGAGGATGAGGACGACATCCCCAACACTCCTTGACAATCCACTTTGGTAGTGGCTGCCAGCAATGTTGAAGTCAAATCCTAAGGTTGACCAGTGCATGCCGGCAAGTCATTCTACATGGAAACCCAGACGCTATCGAAAGCTTTCTGAGGCGAACCTGTAGCTACTATGCCAGCTGCAGACGTTGCAGTTGAGGCTGCCGACTATCAGCTTGAGCCTCCCCGGGCTCACAGGTGTGCAGATGAAGCTTGCGCATGGATCAGGCAGGAGAGGGCAGCAGAGTCTCCTGCCTGATCTAGCTCACTAATGCCCTGCAGATTCAGACGCAGCAAGGCGCATGATGTCCTCACCTCAGTTCTGAAACAAAAGCTGTCAGGCGTTACCTACCATGCAGACAACACGTCCACATGGGTGCGGGAGATTGCAGATGAGGTGAAGGCCAGGCTCAAAGGTGTGTATGACGCCACCTAGCAACCTGCTTTGGGTGCAGCTGATTTTCAATTCAAGCAGCAGTGCCTCCCCTGCAGAGCACAACTGGCCGCGCTACAAATATGTCGTTCAGGTAGTGATTGGCGAGCAGAGAGGAGAGGCTGTCAGGCAAGCCCTCTGCCACCACTGTGGATTGTGCTGGATGATCAATGAAGGTGTGAACGTCTTTCTGCCCATGCAGGATGGGCTTCAGATGTCTCTGGGACAAGAACACAGATGACTGGGCGCAGTATACCTTCACAAATGTGAGTCTGTCCTGTGCCATCTGCACCAGCAGCGTAGGCCTTGCTGGCTGACATGCCTCTGAGAGAGAGAAGACCACTGCTGCTGCAGGAGAGCATCTTTTGTGTGGCAGCTGTGTACGGCGTCTACCTGTACTGACACTCTGCCCTGTGTCTCATGGAGACAACCGCTGCCTAATCCAATTTTTGGGGTCAGAGGAGTCACGCTTGTACTGCAGCCTGTCGTGGAGGCGTGAGGGCCTGCCATGCCAGAATTCAATGGTCTCGGGCCGCACCAGGTAGCCACCCCAGTACTCAGGCCGAGGAATCTCTTTGCCCTCATCAGCAAACTCCTGCAGGCCTAAGAGGACGTTTGTGTCTGAAACCAGTGCCTAAGCTGTCTGACAGAGCACACTGCTGTCTAGCCTGATCCAGAAACAGAAGCAGTGTTTGGACTGCTTGACAGAGCACAGTACTGCCTGGTCTGAAGTGCTGACCTCCTTGAACTTTGCTTCCCGAGCCTCAATCTCTTCCCGCCCTGACAGCACACTGGATTGGTGGCTGACATGAGCGCCAATCTGTGAACCTCTGGGACGGCTGCAGAGCAAGCACGCAGCATCTTCAGCAATTCAGCGTAGGCAGGCCCTGACAACAGACTGCTCACTGCCCATTACCTGTGGAAGTAAGCATCTGATTCCTCAGGGGGGAGCTGGGTGACGGGACCTGCAATACGCACCTGCATCGCACACAATCAGTCACTGCCTGCCGGAGGGCTGCACGAGCCAGATGGCATGGCTCAAAGGTTCACCTGACGCTCCAAAGGCTCCCACCAGAAGCAGAGGCTGGCTGTGCTGCCTCTCTGTATCTGTTGAGCCTTCGCGCTGTCATAGTTGCTGTAGAAGATGTAGCCCCGCTGGTCGTAGCCTTTCAGCAACACCATGCGCACTGAGGGATTGCCCTGACTATCGGCGGTGGCCAAGGCCATGGCATTAGGCTCCCTGGCGGCTTCACAGCTGACAGCCTCCTTGAACCTGTTGCATGCATTGACATTGTGCTGTGCATGTGGTTGCAGTTGTTTAGACATAACTAGACTTCATGTGACTTTGAAGATTGCAAAAGTATCATGATAGAACTTGTCAAGCACTGGGGTGCAAATGTAGGCTAGATGGGCAGCATACATGGAAGAAGAGCCAAATTGCCCCCCGTCAAATGGGTCTGCAGGTTACGCCTTGCAGTGAGCATTGCCAAGCAGCTGGGACCACTGATCATCAATCTGAGAATGAATGCAAGCCGGGAAAGGCAGGCAATTGCGCTTACCATTTGTCAAACTGCTTCATCGGGTCCAGGTCTGCATCTTTCTCCAGCAGGCCGCCCTGGCTGTAATTCTCGCGCATATCTGATGGGGCTTTTTCGCTGCCGGCCTGCTGCTGGGCAGAGCTGCTGCCTGCTGCTGGGGGCTTGATGCGCACACATTGCGCAGTGCCAGGGAACTTTGGCACATTCAGCTTGTACTTCTCCTGCAACAAGGTGGCTGCTTTGAGGTGCAGGGCATCCATTTGTGCCTACCCCTGCAAACTGCCAGAGGCAGCATGCTTGGGCAGCCTGAGCTTGGAGGTCTCCTGCAGCGTAGGTGATTGGTCTCACGGGGACGGCATGCACAGCAGTGCATCTGTGCAGAAGGTTCAGCCTGACACAGCCCGTAGGAAGGGACATGCTGGCAGATGCCGGGCTTGCTGACAGTGGCAGCATGCCGATGTGGTGCAGTGCTAAACCACAGCAGTGGCAGGGGGTTACACAGTCATGCTAAGGTATGTTGGCAGCATGCCAGCACATGACGGCTCACCGCAATGGCGGGGGGCACGAAGCGACCACCTAGGTAGTGAAACCTGCCTTCGAAGAAACGAGCTCCCAGCTTTGGCGCTGTGAGTGACACCAGCATGTCTGGGCGCAGGCCATCGCCTGCAAGCAGATCCAGATGGATGGTGCCACAAGCCCAGCCATATCAACAGAAAGCGCCTGATCAGGCAGCAGGAGCTGCCAAGGGGGACGTTGGCAACAGCTGTGTCTGCCTGCCAACAAATTGGTTGCCATGGGTACAGCCACACCTGACTCATCTCCCTTCTCCACATGCCACCCAGAGGGGCTGTCCACTGAGACCACAGAAGGAGGCCCAGCATGGGGCTTCACAATCTGTAGGTGCCAGCACGACAGGTCATGGAATGCGTGCACAGCAAGACGGCGACCAGCAAGGTCCCCCTGGTGTCTTAGGAAGCACAACGCGCAACTTGCACAGCCCTAAGGCTGGCCGAGCATCCTCGAAAGGGCTTTGCAGCATGCAAAAGTCAGGCGTGCAATGCTCACTGCATGGTCTGGTGCAAACAGGCAGCTCGGCTATCCACCATGGTGAGCCTTTGCCCAGTGTAAGCAGATACATTTTTGCATAAACGCAGACGTTTCAGCTCAGCTCATGGTTGCTGTGGCAATGGCCTGCAACCAGTGCCAATGCAAAAATGATGCAGAAGCAGCTGAGCCAATGCAGACCCAGCTCGCCTCCAGCAGCCTGTCAAAGGGCGGGCGGGGCGCCCCTTTGAAGCTGAAGCCAAACATGCTGTCCAGCACGAGGTCGTACTGCTCTGCCAGGGAGTGCTGCTGCAGCTGCTCAGCGTCTGGGAAGGGGATGCTGAGGGACTCCAGCTGGGTGACCAGCCCCTTGTACAGCGGCTTGTCGGTGCGCTTAGGGTAGCACACCTGTGCAAGCAGTGCAGCGGGGGGTTCCTGGGCGCTGAAACTGATGTGGAGGCAGCCTTCACTGAAGCAAGCGCAGTCTTCACTGGGGCAGAGCAGCCCCAGCTGTCTGAGAATGGCAAGGCAGCAAAGTCTCGTTATGGATGCTCCGCCACAGAAGCCCCTTGAGCAGCATCAGGATGGCGCCATCAGCTGTGCAGGTCAGGGTGCACATTGCAGGCATCGCCATACAGCGCCAGCCGACTTCATGGTGGAGCAGCCCTGCTTGCCTGTCCTGCTGTGGCTTGCACATGCACTGACACGCAGGAGTTGTGAGTCATACCTCTAGCTTGTACCCAAAGTGGTACAAATGCCGAGCAGCCACTAGGCCATCCCCCCCATTATTGCCGGGCCCAGCAATGACCAGCACCCTGCTGTGGCTGGTGGGCGGGTACTCGGAGTAGACTGACTGTGCCACACTCAGGCCTGCAGCAATACTGGAGATGAGCCTGAGCCTTGATGGCACAAGAGGCAAGCAGAGATGCCGCAACACCAGAGGTGAGCTCTAGCCTCAAAGCCAGGGGATTCATGGAAAACAGGCTGCACCTGCCAGCTCCATCAGCTGATCCACGCTGAAGCCTAGTGGCCCCATCAGCTCCTCGTCAATCTTGGCTGCCTGCTCCTGCGTCCTGCAGGCAGTGGTGTTCCATGCAGCATGTTGCACACACATGCAGAAACCAACTTGCACAGGCTCACAGGTATGTGGGCTCTGCCATGCTTGCTGCTGTACAATGTGTGGCTGGCTGTTGGGTGCGAGACGGCCAAGCTGGGGGTGAGGGGACTCGTATTCTCGACAGCTGAGCCCTTGACGAGCTTGTCAAGCTGCTCCAAAAGTGTCTCTGGCAGCCAGGCGATCGCAATGAGTGTTTACAGGCAGCGAACATGGGTCAGCAGGACTAGTCAAAGCTCCTCAATTTTCCGAGTCCTCATCATGATCTTCAGACTCACTCCCAGCCTCTTCCAGCTGCTGTCCAGCAAGAACTCTCATGAGGTTTGCCTGAAATACGTCCATCACCATGACATCAGGCACCGTGCCCTCAAGGATGCCAGCTTGCACAGCAGCACCGAGCGCCACGGCCTGCAGCAGATGTGGCATGATGAAGCATTGAGCTCCCATCGATAGCCTGCCACCATTGCTGCAGCAGAAGCGATGTCAGTCCCCACCTCATCAGGGTCCACAACAAATTCCTTAGGCCTCAGGCCTGTCATGTTGTGCACAAAGCGCTGGAAGGCAGGCATGCGTGTGGCCCCGCCCACAAGCAGCACTTGGCTGATGGGCTCCCGCCGCTTGGGGCGCAGCTCTGGCTCCATGGCTGCCCTACGCTGTCTGCCCTTGGTGTGCCGCAGGTTGGCCTCATGCCCTGCAAGGGCTGCGCCCAGATCCACACCAGCCTGCAACAGGCCTGCACGTTGATCCCCAAGGCTTCAGCAGCAGGCTGCCCAGAGGGAGCAGGCTCCAGGCGGTGCTCGATGCTTTGTGTGAGTCAGCGTAGAGATGACAACTTATATTTCTATCAGCGCAGGCGACTGTGCCTGGCTCTGAGTGTTACGCTAAAATTGTCTCATCATCCTCACAGCATGCCCCAGCTCATGGGCGCTGCATGCCTGGCAAGACACTGCTGCCTCACCATGCTCTGCCATTGACAAGTGACACAGCATGAGCTCATGGCATGGCTTTTCCCTCTGCCCACCTGCCAGCAGGCTTTGTCTACAGGCTCACGGGCCCGCCTGAATAGCTCCACACTGAGCTTTTCGAACTGCCTCCTGGTCAATACCGCACTCACAGGCTGAGTGCCCTCCCCTGGAGGGCTGAGTCTCAGCGTCACTGACTCACTGGTGGAGAGCTGGACCTGCATGAGGGCAGGGAGACTGGAGGCACTGATCTGCCAGCCCTGCATGGTGCAAATTGTAAAGTACAAGCAGAGTCAGCAGGAGCGCTGTCAGCTGACGGAGAGCCTTGAAGATCTGGCCTGGCAATGCGCACCTTGGCACGCTCTGCAATGCGCTTGAGCTGACGCCGCAGCGTCGGGGGAGGGGGTCGTTTGCCAGCCTGCAACATTGTTGCACACTGGGTGTACTGGAGCAGCAAAGGTGTACAGTGTGCCAGCTGCTCACCTTGAAGCCCATCTGCGTCTCCAGCCAGCCGACGATCACCTCGTCAAAGTCATCACCACCTGCACCCAGATTGCCAGCTGCTGTCTGCTGGTGTGGCAGGAAGGCATAGCAAAGGCTCTGGACTTTGCTGAGCAGCACAGTCGCAGCACCATCTGGCTAGCTGGACCTTCCCTGCGGAGGAGACATACTCACACAGGTGAGCCTGCCATGCTGCCTCGATTGTGACTCACCTAGGAGCATGTCACCACCAGTTGCCAGCACCTCCACAGTCCCTTGGCCCACCTGCAGGCTGCAGGCAATGCATCTGTGGGAGGCTCAGGCCCCAAGAATGTGATGCGGATCATCACGTACAACAGTTGGATCAATTCACATGCTGATGTCAGTGTCACCTCCAGAATGCTGACATCAAAGGTGCCTCCGCCCAGGTCCAGGACGAGCACTGTCTGGTCATGCTTGAGGTCCAGGCCATAGGCCAGAGCAGCAGCTACTGGCTCCCTGCAGGGACGCACATGTGTTGTGGTGGAGGCCGCCCAAAGCACGCAAACTGCTGCCGACCACAGTTGGGATGCAGGGTGGCCTTCAAGGAGAGCATCGTGCCTTGCAGAAGGCAGCCTTTGCAGGGAGCAGGGCTGCTTGCATGATGCAGGTGCGCAGGGGGGCAGTGTCAGCTGCAGGGCCTGGCACAGCACTGCAGCCGCTGACCTGATGAGGCGCACAGTGGTGAGGCCAGCCATGGTGCCGGCATGCACGGTGGCCTCCTTCTGCTGGGCAGTGAAGTATGCGGGCACCTGCAGGCCTGCACAGCTCAGCCACTGTCTGCTGAGACGACGTGGTGTGCAGCAGGCAATCACACAGCGAGACTCACGGAGATGACGGCTTTTGAGATGCTTGCGTCCAGCCTCCTGGCAGCCTGGGCCAGCAGGTGCTGTACTACGTGAGCCGAGATGGCCTCTGGGGAAAAGGTCTGACCAGACCCATCTTCCAGCAGCACAGCTCCTTCTGCATCCTCTGTCAGATCGCACGATGCCTGCACATGTGTGCTGCTGCAGTTCGAGCCAAGGGGCTGGGAAAAGACAGAGCTGTCCATGCAAAGCTGACTCACCACACCTGCTGCTCCTCTGGCCTGCTGATGGCCTTGCGCTTGCGGCCGATGAACCGTTTGACTGAGGTGAAGGCGGCCGAGTCCCTCTGTGCAGCAGCTCCGACAAGCGCAGCTCCATTTCCGTCAAAGGCAACCACTGATGGTGTTGTTCTGCTGCCATTAGAGGAAGGCACGATTTGCGGCACATTGCCCTGCATGGCCTGTAGTGTGCAGCAGTATCTGAGGCAGTGCTAGCAATCCAGAGGCATGACAGCCAAGCTGCCCGCTACACACGCACCGCAATGGCAGAGTTGGTGGTGCCCAGATCTATCCCCACCACCACCTCCCTCTTGGGCTGGGCCTGGCTGCTGCATGTGACTGTCTGCAGATATGACCGCCTCAGAGGGTTCTGAGGCTGGCAGGGGTGATGAGCAACATGCAGGCGCTGCAGGCAGCTCATGTTGGAGCGCTCCAAGCAGGCAGGCACACTTCCCTTCTGCCCCTTAAAAGTCAACGCCATCGGCGATCCCCAGCCCCGGCTTTGCCTGCCAGATCGATTGCTGGGGCGCCGGGGAATAAGCCCTTGGATCGCCCGTCTACCTGCTATTGCCACCTGCTGCTGGCATGCCTTCTACCAGGGGCAAGCGCGGTAGTTCAGCTAATGAGGAGCCCAAGGAGAAGAGGCTCATCACCCACCATTTCAGGACCATGCGCAGCACCAGCGCTGCAGCTGGGAAGGCCCCTGGCAATGTGCATCACAAATTCGCAGCAGGGCCCAAGACGCCAGCTGCCAAGGACAGGCCCACATCTGCCAAGACCAAGGCCGCTGCATCAGCAGGAGTGCCCACAGCATTGGAAGCAAGGGCGTCTGCCAGGCTGGCCAAGACCACAGCTGCCCAGGCCAAGCCTGATTTCAAGGCCGCAGCAGCCAAGGCTGCTCTCCCAGAACCCAAGAGCAAAGGAGTGTCAGCTCAGGCTGAATCTCCAGCAAAGAAACCCAAGCTGGCGCCCCAGAAGGTGAGCTGCTGCTGCTCCTGTTCCACAGCCCAGATGCTCACTCATGCAGTTCACACCCCAAGGCCAGTCAGGTTTGCGATGCGGAAGGAAGTGGCACCAGCCCTGGGCATTGTTGCTGCTGGCTCCCCTCCTTAAACCCCATGCTCCGTCAATTCAGCAGGCTGGGCTCTGGCCTAGCGCTGCTGACTGACCCCTGCAGCTCACACACAACTTGATGTTCTCAGCAGCAGTCAACACAAAGCCTATTGGCAAACAGACCCTGGCCATGCTGCAGCTGGCTGTCCTCTACCCACTGCATCAGCAAGACACACTGCTGTGGAGGGCCACCACTGCCATCAAGCCCACTGCTGACACCAGTGGCAGCCCACATGCTTTCACACGCTCACTTGTGTGCAGGGCCAGCGCAGTAATCCCTTGGCCGCGCTGGAGCTGGCTTCACTCCCCGGCCCATGTGCTCTTTCTGACTCAGCAGCCAACACAATCAAACCTGTCTGCAGAGGAATTGCAGTGTGCTGCAGCTGGCCCTCCGCCTGAGCACACACGCTTTCCACAGCCTGCCCAACTGTGTGCAGGGCAAGCGCAGGCAGCCCCTGGCCTCGCTGCAGCTCGTGGACGGCAGCCGGGCGCGCACGGGGGACAGCGTGTACGTCTGCATGTCAGACGAGCTGGACGTGGGCATGCTGGCGGATGTGGAGCGCTGCGTGCTGTGCAGCCAGGAGGGCGCTGAGGGTGCCAGCATGCTGGAGTGCGACGCCTGCCTGCGTGGCTTCCACCTGGGCTGCCTGGATCCGCCCCTGGAGGAGGTGCCTGAGGTGGGCCGCTGGAACAGGGCTGCCCTGGGGAGTCTGCCTGAGCCGGGGTCCACTTGGGCTGCCCCCACCCGACACTGTATGAGGTGGGCCAGGGGTGGCTGCTGGGACAGGGCTGCTCTGAGGAGTCTGATGCTCTGATCCCACACAGCTATTCAGATGACTTGCATGAGGTAAGCACTGGCACAGCGCACCCTTTTGGGCAGGTCCCAGGTGGGCAACCTGCACGTGCCCCTGGCACATTCCACCTCAGGTGGGTGCAGAGGAGCTGTACAGCGCTTGGATGCTGCCTGCGTGGGTTTCATCTGGGTGCCTGGACTTGCCTTTGGAAGATGTGCCTGAGGGTGATTTTTTCAAGATTAGCAGAGGGCACCTGCTAGGGCCGTCTGACTCTGACGGAACCCGGTGTAACCTGCCAGGAGGATCTGGAACTTCCAGAGGTGGCCTGTTGTGATGTTGCTGCTCTGGACCTCAAAATCGTGGCTGTACTAAGGATGATTGTGCCTCAGGTTGGCACTGAGGAGCATGCTGCTGTTGACAGATGCGTGTGCGGTCCTAGCCTGGGCTGCCTGGACTCTGTCCCTGGTCAACATGCCTGAGGCAGGCACTCGAGGATCCACAGCCCCGCTGGAGGTCCTTCAAATGGGCTTCAAGACCTGTCATTCTCCAGCGTGCCGAGAAATGCATCAACTGTTCTGTACCTGGCTTGTGTAGCTGGGCCTGTCCTGAGACCCAGAGAGCCCCAATCTTGATGGGAACGGTGGCTTCTCATGTGGAGGATTCCGCCCCTGGCCCCTGCACTGCACTGGTGGTGCTCAGAGTGCAAGGCAGGCACCCACAGCTGCCACATGACCTGCCCTGCTGCCTGTGTACCATGCAGGGCAAGTGGACCCAGACTGCAAGTCAGACCCTACCATGACTTGCCTCTGCAGGGCGAGTGGAAATGCCCAGACTGCGTGTTGGGCAGGGAGCCCGTGGCCGCTAAGGACGCCACCCCAACAGCCCGCGAGGAGTTGCTGAGCGATCGTGGCTGGCTGGCGCTGGCACGCATTGAGCGGGCTTGGCGAGCGCCTGATGGGGAGCAGTGGGTACAGCTGCGCTGGTATGAGAAGCCAGAGGCCACCCACGTGGGCAGGCAGGTGGGTCTCAGGCATGGCAGCATGTCTGCTTCACATCAGGAGAGGCACCTCAGGTAGGCCCACTTTTGCTTGGCATTGAGCAAGCGTTGGACTGTTGCCTGGAACTTGGGGAGAGCTGCCAGGGCATGCTGCAGCTGGGCCCGCACGGTGAACCTGCTTGTTATGACAGTGTTGCTTGTCTGGTGCTTCCTGCTCCGCTCACAGCAGCTAACGTGCTGTGGTACATCCCAGCAGGCCTTCCAGAGGCCTGAACTGCACTGACTGCATCACACCACCACGACTGCCGATAGGGCTTGTCTGCAGGAGCACCACTCAGCACGAGAAGTGTTCCTGACCGAGCAGACAGCCCAGGCTGAGGCAGGCAGCCTGATCCGCCAGGCTCAGGTCTGCACAGCCAGCCAGTACAGCCAGGCTGAGGGAGACGATGTCTTTGTGTGCAAGTACGAGTACAGCATGGGCAATCAAGTGAGCTGAAGTGCTTTCCACCAGCCTTGTAGGCTGGGCTGTTGTTGCTCAGTTCCAGTGTTGCAGCTAGCTGTGTGGCTGCCCAGCTGGGCTGGAGTGTGTAGAGATGCTGCGCCGGTCATGCACATAACTGGCATCAAGTGCATCATTGCGAGGGTACTGTGCAGTGCCCTGTGGCTCCTTGCTGCAAGGCTGCCCTGACCAGTGCTGATGCACTCTTACGCTGCAGCATGCTGAAGTATGCGCACTCGTAGATTTTGAAGTGCTGTTCCAATCTGCTCTGAACGGCGTTCACTTTCTACCCTACAGTTTCGTCTGATTTGCACAGTTCAGATGGTCAAAGCGTCAGAAGCTGACATCTGGGGTTGCGCCTCCTGAACATGCAGAACGCCATTGCTGAGAGGCTCCCAGGAAGGCTTGCAGACGTTGTGCCACCAGCACTGCTGCCCTGCTGCCCTGCGCGGTGCTGATACTCTGGCACTGCCTGAATCTGCAGAAGTTCAAGCCGTGGAGGGGCAAAGGTGAAGAGGGGGAGGACGATGAGGGGCAGGAGTGGGGCCCCTCAGATGGGGATGAGTCAGAGGAGGACGAGGATGCCATCCTGAAGGACGGCACCTTCAAACCAATCTACGCTTTCTGGGCAGAGAAGGGGCTCACAGCTGCCAAGAACATGCGCCCTGGCGGGGGCAGCGGGCGCCGCATCAGGCAGGTGGGACATGTGTTTGATGTTAATTTACTAAAGCAGTGCATGCTAGTGGAAGTCCTGGGAGGTGAGGACGGGAAGGCTGTGTCTTCAGCCGCAGGCTTTTGGAGCTTTCAGAAGCTGATGTGTCTGGGTTGTCAGCTTGCTGAACTGTGATCAGGAGGGTGAGGAGCTTCCTGTCCTCATTTTATGTTCCACCACGAAAGCAGTGCCTCCAGGGCGTTTCTCAGTCATACACAAGCATTTTAGCTTATGCAGAACCGCCAGGAAGTTGACTGGCTGGCAGCCTGCTGGACCAAGGGTATCTCTGGGTGTGTCCTGCATTTGCCACCTCCACAGCAGTGCGCAAACAGCTGCCTGCTTTCTGGTTCAAGGCATGGCAAGCCGGCAGAACACAACATGCTGATGGCGTACATGCCAGCTCTGGCCTGGCATCATCATCATCATCATGTTTGATGAGTGGTACTTGCCTGCCTGCAGGGTGGCGAGGACTGGCAGCTGGCCCAGCATCAGGCAGGCAGGGCTGATGCTGGGCAGAGGGCTGCAGCGGCCCTGGCGCAGGGTACAGCCCTGCAGCAGGCGCGGGCACGACTGGCGCTGACGGCGGTACCCCCGACGCTTCCCTGCAGGGAGAGGGAGAGGGACCAGATCCGGGCGTTTGTTGAGGGCTGCGTGACTGCAGGTGGGCCCCTGTTGCAGGGGTCGGGCAACCAGACCCGTGGAGGCACTGGCCCTCCTGCTCTGGGCTGCTGAACGTCCGCTGCTGAGCGAGCAGCCGAACCAGTGCCATGACCTGCTGTACATGTAGCAGGCTGCTTGCCAGCCACCTTGCCCTGCATGCAGACTGCAGTGAGTCATCCGTCACTGCAGCACCTGACGTACTTCTGTGTGGCCCTGCAGGCCACGATGCCGGGTCTTGCCTGTACGTGTCAGGCGTGCCAGGCACCGGCAAGACGGCCACCGTGCGCCAGGTGGTGGCAGAGCTCAGGGGGCGCGCCAGAGAGGGCATTCTCCCCAACTTCACCTTTGTGGAGATCAACAGCCTGCGCCTAGCCTCCCCCAAGCATGTGTACACGCATTTGCATGAGGTGAGGGTGCATGGGGATGGCACCTGCTGCTGGCAGTTGCAGAGGCAGGTCAAGCTCGCTGGACCAATGTGCCAGCTGTGGCTGTCAGAGAATCTTGGCTGAAGAGGTCCTGGGCCCTGCACAGGCAACCAAGGCCTTTGGTGCAGGGCATGGCGGCAGAGTCTTGCGGATCTTCAGTCAGACCGGCTGCCTCTGGCAGGCGCGGTGAGCACTTGTGCATCAAGTCCACCGCCTCAAGGTGCACTGTGTGAAGCACAGTGTGGTCAACCATCAGGCGTGACAGCCAGGCTGACAGTCATGTGCAAGGCACAAAACCCTTCCAAGCCAGGCAGAGCACACTTTGTGACCCGCCCAGTGGCTGCTTGCAGGCGCTTGACGGGTGCCACCTTGCGCCGACGGCCGCCGCTGCTCAGCTGGAGGCAGCATTCAGCAGCGGTGGAGGCCGGCGCAAGGGAGTCACAGTTGTGCTGGTCGACGAGATGGACCTGCTGGTCACGCGCAAGCAGACGGTGCGATGGGACTGAAGCTGCCAGCCACTGCGCTGGATCATTGCAGCTTCATGGCGCTGCATGCCAACAGCAGTCCTGTGTCTGGCATCTGGGCGTTGTGGGCTCGTGGCTGCAAGGAGAGGAGGCTCACCCCTTGTCCTGGATGATGGCCGCAAAAGATGGAGAGCACAGCTGTGGTCTGAGGCAATGCAGGAGCAGGGCAGCTGAGCTTGTCCTGAAGTCAACCCTGTAGAGGTCGTTGCACTGCTGTGTAGGTGCTATACAACCTCTTTGAGTGGCCCATGCGTAAGGGCAGCCGCCTGGCCATCATTGGTGTCGCCAACACGATGGATCTGCCCGAGAGGCTGCTGCCGCGCATAGCCTCCAGGCTGGGTGGCAGGTCAGCAGCGGCCTGCGTAGCATGCAATGTTTGCGCATGCCTCTGGCCTGAGTGGCAGGATAGAGGCAGCATATCCTCTGCCCAATGTGTCTAAGTTGCACCTATGTTGCTTGTGGTCATGTGTCCCTCACGTCGCGCCCATGATGGCCGCTGACTGGCAGCAAGCCACAGCAGCGTAGGCCCCCTCTGACCTGCAGGCGAGTTGTGTTCCAGCCCTACACCCGGCAGCAGTTGGAGACCATTGCCAGCAGCCGCGTCGAGGGCCTTGACTGCTTTGAGAAGAGGGCTATTGAGTATGCAGCCCGCAAGGTAAGGCTCCCGCGCAGCAGGGGAGACAACTCTGCTGGTGGCCATGCTCGCTGCATGCCTGACGAGCACTGTCACAGGCTGCTTGACAGGGGAGCAGTGCACAACAAGATTCGTGCTCAGCCGCAGTGCACAGTGCACGATTGCAGGGGCTGCTTGTCAGCAGCTCTGCTCGCGATGCTGCCAGTGACAGAGCTTGGCCTGATGCAGGGCTTGAACCGCACAGCAGCAACTCTGTACGCAGCTGATGCTGTCGAACAAGGGCTGTCCCTGATGCAGGTCGCGTCAGTGTCAGGCGACCTGAGGCGTTGCCTGGAGCTGCTGAGGAGGGCAGCTGAGATTGCAGACGACCAGACGGACACTGTTGCGCAGAGCGCAGGGAGTGCTGGTGCAGCTGCCACTGCAGGTGGGGCCGTGCATGGCTGTGTCCTGGGAGGAACTGCTGGCTACACGGGAACTTGTCACTGCTGCTTGGCCACAGCTGCATTCCTTGCCACAACCCTAAGGTGCTGTGCGCAGGCGACACCCCCCGAGTCAAGATGTCTCACGTGGACGCCGCCATGAACGAGATGTTCCAGGCCACCCACATGCAGCTGTTGCGCAACTGCTGCCGCCTGGAGAAGCTGGTGCTGGCGGCCATCCTGCTGGAGGGGCGGGCCCAAGGTGAGAGGCGCTCTGTTCCGACTGCCCTGACAATGTCCTGCAGGGTGCTGAGAGTTCGTGCATGCTGCTGCAGGGAACACTGATGCTGTGGTGGAGGATGTGGCCACCCGGCTGCAGCACATGTGCCACAGCCACAGTGAGGCCTCCGTCTGCGTGGGGGAGGTGACGGCTGCCGCTAGCAGGCTGGGGGCCAAGCGCCTCATCCTGGCTGACCCAGGTGCGGCTGCGGCGTGCAGTGGTCAACTGCAGGGGGCTGCATGCTTGCAGCGACCGTGATGGAGCCAAGCGTGCTGCCTTGCAGGTGCACGAAGGTTGCGGATGCGGATGTCCCTGAATCTGCCAGCGGATGACCTCATCCATGTGCTCAAGTCTGATGAGGCCATCCCCTGGCTAAAGGACTTGACCCTGTGAAGTTATGCGATGTTGCTGAACTCAGGCCATGCCAAAGTCACTGACTCTGATAAGTTCAATGTGAACAGGACATGCCTTCAATTCTGCTCTGTCAGTGATTGCTTGATGTCGAGCATCTTGTCTTGTTTTTGGGACCGTGGCAGATGCAAACATTGCTGCCCACACACAATCACAAACCTCTGTGTCTTCTGAATGCAATACATGTTTAGCATTCTGTCTCATTCTGGGCAGGAGGTCCTCAATCCTTCGGCAAACATGTCTGGTTTGTTGGATGCAAAGCTCAACTTCACCTGAGGTAGACGGCTGCTGGCCATCCATAGACCTTCATGGAGGCTGCCCTTGCCAATGCCAGATGCAGTCTGTGGAGGACATGGCCAATAACAGCCATAAGCACGAAAGCATTGGCAATGATCTGGCTGTTGCTGTCAGGGGTCCATAAGTGAAGCCAGAAGCAAGCCAGAAGACAACGATGAAGGTCTACAACTCACTTCTGATCTACAAAATACTTCTGGGGGTGCTGGGCAATGATTTGAGAATGATCCCAGGAGCCCAGATCAAGTGCACATGTCTCATTGTGCCCCCAATTTGTGAACCTGTGTTGTCTCAAATAGGCTTCTTAAGAAAGAAAGGGGAATTAGCTCAAATGGTAGAGCGCGCCCTTAGCATGGGCGAGGTAGAGGGATCGATGCTCAATGCTTAGCCCTCATTCTCCATGTCTTGTTTTGCTATTCTGAGTACCTCTGAGCAGGGACCGCCGCAGCTGCCAGCACAAGGTGTGGCAATAGGGGCACCTGCCACTGGCATGTCCAGGGGAGACTTGAGAGGCCTGCAAGATGGCAGTGTGATGCCCCATGCCAGCACAAGAGGTGTCGACAAAGGCTTTTGCTGTCTGTCTGTCTTTCCCGTTGGTGAGGGCCTCCATTGAGTACAGCAGCCCTTTTGCGGCGGCAGATGCGTGTGCAACATTGGCTTTGCTGTCAGCCTGTCCTCAGGCAGCAGGACAGACACTGAGCCGATGCCCCTGGCTCAGGCAATGTCAGAAGCTACAAAGGCAGGACTGCTTCCTCCCACACCATCAATATGATATGACAGACTCCAGCAGCCTGACCGACCTTCAGCCCGCGGCTGGCGTCTCAGCTGAAAAACGTGATGGTGCAGACGCGACCATACCACTGCATCTGCCAGCCTCCAGCATTCCCAAAGTTAAATCAAGGCAGTGGCCACACCAGGAATGCAGCAGCTGGTCGCAGTGTATTGCCACTGTATTTGCAGGAGTAGATTATGACGAATGTGACAGGCAGCGGTAAGCAAAGCCGGATTGTTCAGGGCAAAGTCTGGTGCTCAGGGCGCAGCTGCAAGGCACTCACAGCTTGCTTGATCTTGAGCAGGGCTTGCAGGAGTAGCAGGTGATGACAGCCACAAGCGAGAGGCCCCAGTGTGCTTGAAGAGATATGCGCATCAGAAAGAGCTGGCGGAGCCCCTGAACCTGGAGCCTTAGGGGTGAAGGAGAACACCTTTCACCTGCAGGTTCAGCTGAGGAGATGCCTGTGGCAACCCGTCAAGCAGAATCTCAACAACACCTTTGCTGTGTCAGTTGAATCATTTCTCATGTAATGGCTTAATGGCCAAGTTGACATTCAAAGCATCTCAGCAATTCTGATGACCTCTGCACTGGTGATGCTACAAGCACTGGCTTGCAAGCCAGCAGGCGCTGATGTTCCAAAGCTGCAAGACTGTGGTCAGCCGTGCGGCTGAGTATGTTCACCATGCAGAGTGGGGGTGATGAGAAGCTTTGCATTGCATTGTTACAGTAGGACAGGATCCCAAGAGCTGGCCATAAAAGCACCCCGTCTGAGCCAAAATGAGAAGGTGACAGGACAGAAATGGGATGTCACGATGTTTGGAGAATGAGGGCATCGATCCCTCTACCTCGCCCATGCTAAGGGCGCGCTCTACCATTTGAGCTAATTCCCCGTGCGTACGATGTGACACTTACTAGCAATCAGTTAAGATCAGAACACAGCAGCCAGTCCTTCAGCCCCTGGCATTCAGCCCTAGATATCGCTGTGAAGGGTCCTTGCTCATCCACTTGTCCCCATGCATGATGGCCTGGCATGCCAAGCGAGTACAACGTTGACCATGAAAGGCTTACCCTGAGACGCCTCCCATGTGCGGCGACGAACCTTGATGAAGACCAGGGTAGGTCCTTTATTGCCTACCTCTGCAATGAAGCAATGACCAGTGCCAACAGCCGATGGATGCACTTGGCAGTTCAGTGACAGATTACAACCCCAACAGCAAAGCTTTTAATGCTCTGCACTGTTAGGGCTACCTCAGGTTGGTAACATTGCTGCGAGACCGCCCAGGCACCCCTCTGATTCATCAGCAGGCACTGCATGTGAGGCCCCCTGTCAAGACCAGCGTCTCCTTCTGGCTTTGGCACCATACCAACTTGGGGCAGCCACCACTATGATACCTGCTCACATGTGTCCTGCTTTAAAGCATCACAGTGCAGATCTGGCAGTTCAGCCGGCCATGGCAGCCTGCAAACATTTGCTTGCCAGCAGACCACCTCCCCTGCGGCTGCAAGCACTCTCGACTCCGTTGCCCTTCTGCCTCCGGTGCTGCAGGACCTGTCTGGTATCAGCTGTCAGTAGATCCCCAAGATAGAGCTGGCCTGAACAATCCAGCATTCATGACCCAAGCAGGTGTACCTGACGGTTTCACACCCAAGCCTCGTCACAGCATCAAACATGAACAGATTGAGCCTGTTGTGTCGGCTAGGACAGCTTAAGCTGAGAATGAGCATCAGCAGCCGTGCTCCAAGGCAGGAAGGAGGCAAGGTGAGGTGTTTGTTGGTGATCTTCAGCCTTGGCACTCAGCATCGACAACTTCTGTCATCACAGGTTGGCTTCATTGGTCTTGGACAGATGGGCAGCCGTATGGCAGCCAACCTCGTTTCAGCTGGACACCAGCTGGTTGTTTATGATTCCAGTATTGGAGCCATGGAGCGACTCTGCGAAGCCCATGATGCAGAGATTGCCTCCAGCCCTGAGGATGTGGCGAGCACAGAAGGTGGGCAATGCACCTCAAGCTGTGCACCTGGGCTGTGCGAGGGATGATTTGCCCTCGCCAGCGCTGCCTTACAAATGTTGCTGGCCCCTGGAGACAGGTGAGGAAGCCCTATTCACCCTGCACCTGATCGCTGTGCAATCTACTCTGCCCTCCCCAAGCTGCCTTGGCAGTGCTGCTGCTTTGCAATGTGCGCTGTATTGAGCATATCATGCTTTCTTGGCAATGCCCGGTGTGCTAGTTGTCACATCGAGTTTACTCAGGGTGTGCAAGGCGGCATTGGCCATCAAGTTGTGCCAGTGCTGCTCCCTCTGAGTGCAGGTGTGGATGTTGTGGTCACTATGCTTCGCAATGTCAAGGATGTCCGAAGGGTATACCTTGGCAGCAGCGGCATTCTGGCGCCATCAGGTGACCTTCATGCTGTGCTTGCCTGCTTGCTCCATCCACACTTCACCCCAGGGCTCTCCTAACTCCGCACACGTCATGTGCAGAGGGTGTCAGGCCCTCCCTGCTGATCGACTGCTCCACCATCGATCCGCCTTCAGCACGGGAGGTGGCGAAAGCGGTACAATCCGTGCGGTTGCACAAATCAAGCCGGCCCTTCCCAGAGTGCAGCGTGGCCCATCCCAGCATGGTTGACGCCCCAGTCTCTGGAGGGATTCCTGGCGCAGCTGCAGGAACACTGACCTTCATGGTGAGTACTGCTCGTCAACCAGCCCTTTCTGACAAGCAGACACCAAGCAAGCAGCCTGTCGTCGCAGTATGCACTGCCTGAGCTGCCGTCCCTTGCCAGGCCAAAGCTACTGCTCACAGCCCGTCAACACTGCAGTGTGGCGGGGACAAGGCCGCTGTGCGGGCAGCTGAGCCCTTCTTGCTGGCCATGGGCAGAGAAGTCGTCCACTGTGGGGACTCCGGCGCAGGTGCTGCAGCCAAAGTAAGAGGATGCTGGCCAGACCCTGCTGGCCAGATTGAATCAGCATTGAGGCTCTCCTGTAAAGGCAGCGTTGTGCATTGATACAGGGCAGCACACCTGGCCTAGGAGCCTTAGGCGGTGGGCAGGACTCTGCCTGCTGCGGCCAGAGCAGCCCACCTGACTGAGCTTGTCTCTTCACCGTTCTGCAGTAGGTGTGCAATAATCTGGTGCTGGGGGTCAGCATGGCGGCAGTTGCAGAGGGGCTGGCGCTGGGCCAGCAGCTGGGCATTGATGCCAAGACGCTGTCCCGCATCTTCAACACAAGCACCGCCCGGTGTTGGAGCTCTGACGCCTACAACCCCTGCCCGGTGCGCCACATGAATGCATTTGCTGTAGCACTCCAGGCTTTATGTCAGCAGGACAGCTTGGCTGCCCCGCTGCCTTCGAGAGACGCTGCCACGTGTCTTGCTGCCCTGCACTGTCTCACTCAGTTGCTGAAATTTGCCTCAGAAGGTTGGTTCATGAGCTGCCTGGCAGCAGATGGTGCAGTCTATGGCACATGCTCAGTGTGGTGGTGGAACAAAGCTGGCCAATCAGTGCTGTCCTCTGCCTGTCTGCAGGGTGTTATCAAAGGCACCCCTGCCTCCAAGGAGTACAAAGAAGGATTTGCAGCCAGCCTCATGGTGAAGGACCTTGCCCTGGCACAGGCATCAGCAAAGTTTGCTGGTGTGCAAGCACCCATGACTGAGCAGGCAAAAGAGCTGTATGAGCGGATAGACGACGGTGGCCTGGATTTTGGCAGCATCTTTCAGCACGTTTACAAAGGAAGGCCAGAGCTTTGAAAGGCAACCAGCTGTCAAAGGAAGTAAGGCGTCAACAGTTCAGGGAATGTGAGCTTCAGGATTTCTCGTTTGTTGCCCTTGCCGTCATCGAGCATGGCAACGACCTTCGCCTCCAGCATGCCCTCCTGCTTGAGCAGCTGCTTGAAGGACGAGGTGCCCCCACCCACGCCAAAGTAGTATGTCTTGGCTGCAATGTATGCACAGCCTGAGGGCGGCTTGATGCTCTGCACAGTGTGGGCCGTCTGTCAGCTGCTGCTGAAGTGAGACATGCTTGTGGACGATGTATGGCAGCATCGAGTTTGAGGACACAAGTCAGCGCTTCATGCAAAGCAAGCCATCCTTGCAAGTGCTCAACGGCACAGACAGAGCCCACCTGCTTGATGCATTCCAGCAGCTCCTTCTGGGTGGACTCATTGTAAATGCACTCCGAGGCCAGGATGATATCGTAACTGCCACCCAGGCCCTCCCTGCTGAGCAGTCTGCCAAGGGCTTGCCAGTCGCCCGCAAAGTAGCGCGCTGAGGCAGCCCTTCGCGAGGGCGGCAGCTTCTGCCTGTTGGCTGCCACGTTGGGGCCAGTCAGCTCCACCAGCACCTGCCTGTTGTAGTCCTGCGCACAGCAAACGCATCTTCTGACTGGCAGTGATGGGGATGAAGCAGCTTTGCTGAGACCATGAGCAAGCAGCACCTCATGACATCTACACTTGCATGCATCTCTCAACCAACATTGCATGGGGGCAGTGGCCAGCATGCAGGCATCTGCATGCCGCTGGAGCCAACATGCAAAGCTTATCAATGTTCTCACCTGGAAGTGCACTTGGGCACCGGCCAGCAGGGGGACGATGCCAGGCAGGCCGTGGCCGCAGCCCAACTCGAGCACCCGCTTGCCCACCAGTGCTGGGCAGGGGTCTGTCTTGTGGGTCAGCAGGGTGCTGGCAATGTCCCATTCCTGGCACAGGCAGCGGCACAGGTCCACCGCACACTCCCACAGCTTGAAGCCGCCTGCGGAGGAGGTGGAGTGAAGGGTCGCTATCATCACCCACAGATTCACTTACCAGCTCGAGGAGCATACCTTCATACTGGCCTGGCACCAGGTCGCTGTCCTGAGCGCCAAACTCTTCTGCAGCACCGCCTTCAACACGGCCCTGCTAGGGTGGTGCTTCCGAGTCTCAAAGCAAATGGTGCAGGACTTCTAGACAAAGCCAAAAAGGCAGCACCTTCAAGAGATGGAGACCATCCCCAACATCGATGCTGTCTAGAATGCCAGCAGGCCTCTCCTGCAGTTCAGGGGCAGGATGGCGCCTTGTTGCTGCAACGTCAGACAGAGGCATGCAAGTGCGCCAAAGTTCAGCACGCAACATGAGCCACATGAGGATGGCCAAACAGGCCATGCTGTAAGCAATGCACCTGCGCTTTGAGGAAAATCTCTTCTGCTGCCACAGTAGTTGCCTGCTGAACAGCGCCAGCATGCTGGTTATCATCTTGAACAGTTCCAAAATTAAATCTGAAGCCTCCATCTGCCATCTGATAGCATGCGGTGGAGGGCCGGGCAGATCATCGATCAGGATTGGACCCGGTCATCTCCTGCTTGAACAACATTTCATTGGCAGGTCAAGTCATCAGCATGTTGCGATAAGAATGTTCGTTACATTGTAAACAAGAATGCAGGTCACTCCTCATCATCCTCATCATCAGTGCTGGTCAGGAAGTGCACATGCCGCTTATTGAATTGTAACTGCTCCTGACTGACATTAAATCGATGCATGGCCAGCTGCCTGATAGGGTGAGACAGTGAGGGGACCTGCTCGATGCAGTCTGTCACAAAGCGCCGCATGCTGGCCTGTCTGCCTGCCTTGCGCAGAGCAGCCAAGCCCAACTGCAGCCAGGCAATAGCAGACCTCAGTAAACTCTTCCCTGCTGCGCATGCAGCACTCCCAGGGCACTTCCCACCTCTACACAGTGCACGGCATCCTGTGCGTCCTGTGGATCGCAGATATGGACACAGTGTCTGAGGCAGGTGGACCTCAGAGCGGCAATGACGAGCTGTGGCACCTCACGCTCCCTCCCCCTGCAGCACAAGACATTGGGCTGCAGGTGATGGATGAATGCATTGTCAGAGTGCAGCCGTGGTACCTCCTGCCGCAGCGTCACAGCACACCTGTTCTGCTGCAGCAGATTTTCAAGCAGAGCCATCCTCGGTTCCAGGGCAGAGGGGTGCATCTGCTGGCAGCACAGCAGCATTCGCTCTGCATCCTCCAGAATGCACCGCCTGCCTGCTCTGCCATTCAGCTGACCGCTTGGGGGATGCAGTGTGTCCTTCCTGGCCTTCTGCAGTGCATCAAGGGGAGGCACCTGGCATATGCCAAGAGGGGAGCATACCTGCACCACCTGTGCAGGTCAGATCCACACCTCCAGCAACTCCTCATATGTGCGGCATCGGACCGGCTGCTGTCTGCGATAACGAATCAGATGACGGGTTCCTGGGTGGTGTAGTTGGAAAACTTTCACATGACCGAGCTGCATAAATGCTGGGTCAACCTCGCTGCATCTCTCGAAAGGGCTACTGCTGGCAGGCTGGGAGTCATTGCTGCATTGCTCTGCCCACTGCTCTGCTGGGCCCAGGAGTCAGGAGCAGAATCCTAGGTCAGGCCTGGGCGCTTTGCGGGCTGCGGCTTCGACATGCTGATGGGCCCTCAGCATTATCAGATGTGCTCTGTATGAGAACGGCTGTGCTGCCCAATGACCACCCCGTCTGGTAGTCCACCTGCAGCCCAGCAGGCATCGAGGTACAGGTGGGTCGCCATCACCTGCAATGCTCACGGCCTGACAGCATTCATTTCAGGAGTTCTGATTTTGATGACTTGATGCGCTCTCGGCAAGAAATGCAATGCAGCAGCATGCCAGTGCTTCACAGCTGTGTGCGCTATACAGGCTCTCCATCCCTACTGAGCTTAATGCTATTCCTCGCTCCGCCAGTTGGACAACACGCAGGGCAATAGCCTACAGTGTGGCCAAGGCTAAGCTGGCCAACCTGGACGCCATTGTGCAAACTGGCAGGCAAGTGCATGCTGTTCCTTGAACTCCACTGGGCAAGAACTCGGAGATGGCCCTGGTGGTTGATTGTTGCGCCAGTGCAGGGCTGAGATTGGCATGATGGAGGCCTCCCTTCAAGTGGCAGGGCCCCTTCAGAATTGCAGTGACCCTTCTTAGAGTGCTTATCCCAATCAGGGACCTCTTGCACAGCAGCTGTAAAGGGCTTGCCTGAGCCTGGCGAAGTTGTGTAGACATGTCCTGTCAGGGAGCAGGCCTTCAGAGTCCTTGAAAATGGAGATGACTAAGATCTGTTCTTCAAGCTGTGCAGTGACGTCAAGTTGGGGTCCGTGGCTGGTTACGTGGGACAAGTGCATGCCAAGGCATCCATGGCAGCGCGCGACTCCACAATCAAGAATGTGATATATAAATATCTGCAGGTGAGGGCTGGCCTGCTCTGGCGTTCTGCACTTACCCTGGGGACATCACCCAGCATGCATCCCTGCTGTTCTTCTTGCCACATGCTTTGCCTGACATGTCCAACCACAGCAAGAGCTATGATCAAACGATGGTCACCTCATGCCTGACACCCTAGCTTCCCTGGGCGCCAGGCATTCTGAGGCAGCTCAAGCTTCTGCAGTGCAGCACATCCTGGTGTGCCGCGCGCTGCCCTGCCACGTGACCAGTGTTAGTACCTGCAGTCAAATCTGACTTCCCTTCCTCCAGTGCAGAGCAGCGCTGCTTTTATCTGCAGGCTGTGGCCTCTGTGCATGCCGCTGGCTGTGTCCTTGGCAACCTTACCCCCAAGGCCATACGGGGCAGGCGCACTCCACATGGCACCTTGGAGGTCAAGCTGACCCTGTCCCGGACAGCTCTGCCCAGCACGGGTAAGCGCACGCTTCTGCAGTGGCAGTGCCGGCAGCACTTGCTGCCCTCAGCTGGCCCCTGCCCACAGCGCTATGGTTCCTCCCTTCCACCTTGAGGTGCATCCAGCGAGTCAGAGACAGCATGGTGGGCCGCGACACACCCACGCTCATTCTGCCAATCATCCCCTGCAGAGCCTGTCGCCCTGTGGGCCCAGCAGGAGCCATATGTGGCGCCAGAGGTGAAGGCGCTGCGCGAGGCATTGAGGGCGTCAGTGAGCGCCCTTCCAAATGCTCCGCCCCCCAAGACTAGCATGTGGCGGGATGCCACAGCCTCTAGGGTCAGCGCGGTGGAGGCAGAGGCCTTCAGCGCCGGTGCTGTCGCATTTGAGCTGGCGTCCAAGCAGCAGTTCACCTGCAATGTGCATCTGGCAGATGTGAGTCCGCTGGTGTGCCCTGGGGTGCTGCAGGGCAGTGGCGCTCTGTAGCTGCTGCTGGATGGAGACGGGCACAGCCGAGTTTGTAGCGGATTTTTGTGAGGGGAATCCCATTCTGCCGGTACTGTGAAGTGCAGGTCAACACCACTGGCCTAGCCCATGGGACTGCACTCCTCTCTAGTGACTTCTGCGCTGCACTTGCCCTGGCCTCCTCTCCGCCTCCCATGGCCCTGCTCTCCTCAGGAGTTGCCTCTGCCTCGCTACTATGGCTTGCCCCTGCCCCAAGTCCCCACGTCATTGCAATTGCCTTTGCTGTGCAGGGATGCCTCTCTGAGTCGGCAGCTGCATTGCTCCCAGCCAATCTGGTGGGCCTGATTGGCAGCTTGCTGACAGCAAGTGTCCCCAGGCTGACTGTGGAGCAGGCTCTGCAGCAGCATCTGGCTGCAGCGTCGGCACAGCTCGCAGTCAGCGGGTCATCTGTGCCAGCAGGGGACAGCAGGCAGGCTGCTGGCCACGCCCCCCTGGAGCAAGGTGCACATGCCGACAGCGCTGAGAGCGCAGCCCTGCTGCAAGCACAGCCCTCAGCTGGTGCCCCAGCTGGCTTGGGCGAGCAGGCTCAGCCACACATGCATCAGCTCGACGGTGCAAGCGCTGCCGGGGTTCGACGTGCGGAGCCGCGCGGTGCGCAGCTGGCAGCCGAAGTCCTCCAGGGCGGAGGGAGCCAGCCGCTTGCCAGCACACAGCCCAGCAGGCCGGGGCAGGCCGGTCCAGCCTGGGCCTCTGAGCTGGTGGCAGTGCCCAGGGTGGTCCTGGTCGGCCTCAGCCTGGTGGCTGGTGGCAGGCTGGGGCATCCTGACCGGGCCGCCACTGACGTGGACCAGCCTGACAGGGCACTCAGCGGCCTGGGGCAGCCCTTGGCAGCAGCTGCTGGCAGGCCTGCAGCTGTGGGCCAGGCAGGGCAGCAGCCAGTGCAGGCAGCCCACAAGCAGCCTGCCGGGGCCATGGGGAATCCTGGTGGCACAGCCTTGCCTGCAACCCAGCAGCCCGTCAGCCAAGCAGGCGTGCAGCCCTACCATGTAGAGCGCCAGCGGCGTATCGAGGTGCGTGCAGAGCTGCTGCTTTGGGTCAGGCCTGTGGAATGTGCCACTGCTGTGGTGGCGTGGATGCAGGGCAGCTTCTGCGTCTTGGTCCTGCAGGCAGTGGCAAAGCTTTTACATTGTGAGGCTGCTGCAGAGTCTTGGTGACAAGCAGCATGCCATTTATGTGTCCATCTGCACACATTGTAGTTGGTCAACCCAAAGGCCCTCTCAGCATCCAGGGCCATGATGTGCTGTGCCTGGACCAGCGGGATGCTCTTCAGACTACCCAGGGACCTGCCACTGCCTGTCAATGTGCAGGGTCTGGGGCACACAGTAAGCTCCCCAAAGCATACAGGGAACTCCCTGTGCCTGCCAATGTGCAGGGTCTGGGGCCAGCACCAGCCTCCTCAGAGCGCTCAGTCTGCCTCTGTCTGCCTGGTGTGCAGGGTGTGTACTTACAGATGGCATTGAACAGGGAAGACATGGAGCCCATGACGGGCATGGTCGAAGAGGAGAGGCGCATGGTCAAGGTCAGCATGGCTTGCCACCCGCAACAGAGGCCACCTGCTCATGCTGAACAGTTACCTGTGCTGCCGCAGCGCCGGCCAACCTGTGCAGCGTTGCTGCGCTGTCTAGACAGCTGATGCAGCTGCCATCATGCGCCTGGCTGTCCAGGCTGCATGTGCTGGCACTTCTGTGGCACACATTATTCTGTCCAAGCTCAGGATTTGCCTGTGGTGGTGCCCTTCTCAACTCTTGCACTGTGGCGCTACAGCTACACTGCAATTCCAGGAGCCTGCTTGTGCTAGGCGCAATGCCCAGCTCTCCTGGCGTTACAGCTCCAGTGCCAGCCTGAAAGCTGCCTGTGTCACAGCTCAAGCCTTCACTCTGCAGGCCAACAAGAGCCTGGACCGCGCCCACGGCTCCTTTGAGCCTGCCAGGCTGCCGGACCTCCTGCCCGCATCGTTGGCGTCTGCCTCTCTGGAGGACTTTGCCGACCACCTCGACAGCCTGGACATCGCCGTGCACGTCGACCACTACCACATCGACACATGTGACGTGGTTGGGACGGGCGCGTCCTCAATTGTTGCAGGGTGGGTTTGTGCTTCTTGCCGCATGCGCAGGCATGCAGTGATGGGTTTGGCGTGGCGTCATGCGTCCTGCCGTAGCCGGAGCGCGGCGGTCTGGCAAGGCCCCCTCTCATTGCTTCTGTTGCAGGGTGGGCCTTTATTCCCCTGCTGGCAGCCAGAGGGGTTGTCTGTGCAGCCATGCAGGGTTCGTCCTGTTGATGTTGGCGCATCAAAGTTGGTTGCCCATTGCCTGCTGCAGCAAGCAGAGGGGATGTATGCGCAGCATGTGCTGTGGATGCAGCAAGTCAAGGCAGCATGCAGGGATGCCTGCACTTTCTCTTTGACTGAAATGCTGAGAACCTTGATGTCTGCAGCAGATGAAGGCTCAGTGCGCCTGCATACAGGATGCTTTGTGGACAGGCGTATAAGGGCCAGCAACACTTTTGTTGCCTGGCACCCACGCTCTGCTGCACCAGACGAGGATGTGCCAGCACATTACAGCTACAAGGCATGTTTGCAAAGTACAGCTTCCCTTCCGATGCAGCACAATGAGTTCTCCCTGCCAATCTCTGGTCAGCAGAATGCCACTCAGACTTCAACATTGCCTCAAGCCTTACTGCAGGGCCCGCCACCACATTGACACCAACTGGGACCTGGCCGCCAAG
The DNA here is from genome assembly GCA_019693375.1 of Asterochloris erici. Classification (NCBI taxonomy): domain Eukaryota; kingdom Viridiplantae; phylum Chlorophyta; class Trebouxiophyceae; order Trebouxiales; family Trebouxiaceae; genus Asterochloris; species Asterochloris erici. The sequence goes on along the minus strand of JAAMXJ010000285.1, from coordinate 12,551 downwards.
ATCTTCAAGGCAGATCCCTCACTGGTGCCAATGATGGCCAATGAGTTGCATGCCATGGTGGCAGCGCATAGCAGGGGCGTGCCGCACACTACAACCCACATCGCTGCGTTTGTCGTGCTGCCGCACGGCGCGCAGGGAGTGGAGTACACCACCCACAGGATCGATTCAGCGAAACAAGTGTACGAAGCCTTTGGCTTCCCCGCCAGACGCCATGGTCATGGCATGCTTCTGTTCAGGTGTGCAGCCCTGCATGCAGCAGGGCGCTTGCCTAAGCCTTTGCCTGGCTCCTGCAAGCTTCTGGGCAGGCCGTGCCCTTGAGATGCACCCTCATAGGTGCATTATTGTCGTAGATGCGCTCCCGTCTCCACGCATCTTCCTGTGCAGAGCAAACTCAGTCCAGCTGTGTCTTGGTCTCATGATCCTTTGCACTCCGTGCCAGCTGCACAGCACTCCCTGCGCAATCCTTGACGCTGCTGCATCAGCAAATCATCCTGCAATCGACCATGTCCTGCTCTCATGCCTGCAGGAGGCTGTGGACCGCAAGAGATGCCATTGACGTGCTGCGCAGCCTTTGGTGGCCTCTGGCAGCGCCAGGGCACAAGCCCTCCCTACTGGAGAGGGCGCAGGAGTGGTGGAGGCCATCAGGGCGAATGTGGCTGCACCCAAAGAAAGAGTTGGCCCTCCGGGAGCGCGCCTGCTGCCAGCTGATTGAGGTGAGATCGTGCAACCCTCCCTGAACCTGCTGGCGCACCACACATTCCTCCTTGTCACACAGCACCTCCACAGCACGCAGACTGGAGTGGCAATGATCTTGCTTTGCAGTACAGCAGGACGCTTGTGATTTGTGGCCCGCCCCATGACTTGCATCAGGAGTGCAGATGAGGGAGAGTGCTGGCCCCTGTAATCCACCCTGCAGTGCAGGTGGCCCTTGCTGCCTGAGGGGCACCATGCAGAGAGCCTCTGGGCAATCCGCGCTGCTGGGCAAGCTGACAGCGTGTGAGTGGGCCCCTGTGTGCTGCTGGTGCTTCAGTCCCGCTGTGTGGAGTCAGTCCCTACCTGCCCTGAGTCTGCACATGCTGCGGGAGGTGTGACACCTCATAAACCATGCCATGACCCCCAGCCGGGCTCCCCCAGCCGGCGCCACCAGCTGCTCCGTGTGCAGGCTGTCGCAGCCCTTCACAAAGCCGGGATTGTCCACCTGGACCTCAAGATGCAAAACGTGCTGGTGGACGTACCTGCTACGGTGGTCCATGTGGAGGACATCAACTTTGAGCTGACGGACTTTGGCTGCGCCATAGTGGACGGGCTGCGGGAGGCAGACAACGGGCAGAGGCGCCCTGTGGGTGCGTCACCCTGTGGCCCTGTGCACGCCATTGGAACGAGGGCCGCACTGCTTGACTGCCAAGGCGTGTTTGGGCGGTGGTGCATCAGTCTTGGTGCTCAGGTCCTGGAGTGCTTTTTGACGCCCTTCTATCAAGCTTCAGACCTGCAAGGCTTTCAGAAGGATGCAAGGGGCTCACTTCATAAGGCGGGAGGCCTGAGCACCTGCTGCGCAGCTTCTCAACCTCATCCTGACGCAGGGGTCCCGGGAATGCACACCCCAAGCATGTGCACTGCCATTGGCAGCTGCTTGCAACCCAAGTCTTGCCGCCACGCTGTGTGCCCCCCACCCTGCTGCACAGCCCACCCGGACTTCAGCTGCACTGAGCAGCCCGTTTTCTCACCTGCTTTCATGATGTGCTTTCTGCCCCTCATCGAGCCCTGGCAATGCAGGCCCAACCTCCAGACTGCCCACCGATCTGCCGATGACGTGCACCCTTACCGTGGTGCAGCGCCGCACCTGTGGGTCCCCCACAGCAGCCCCTGGTTCACCTGCATCACATGTTATCCCCTCCCGCCCTGCTGCAGCATCTCACCAGCATCTCACCAGCATCTTACCGACAGGGCCTTGAATTTATTCTCAACAGCTGCTTGCTCCTACACCTCACCCCTGCTGCAGCGTCCGACTCAGGGGCCCCAGCACTTGGGAGGGCGGCTTGTGTGCCTGCTTGCCTCTTGTGCTGTTGTCAGCAGCCTGGCTTTGGCGTCTCACCACTGGCCTCACCTCAGGCCAATGCACCAGCTACTCATGGCTTGCATCATTGCCCTGCTGCAGCGCCTTACCTGTGGGGTCCCAACCTGGAGAAAGCAGCCCCAGAGGTGCTGCGGGAGGCAGCTCTTGAGTCGGCGCGCCTGACGCTGGCCAGCGAATTCGCCAGGCTGCAGCCCTCGCAGGGCTTCATGGACCAGCTCACAGCTGACATCCAGGCCTTCCAGACTGGTGCTGATGCTGTGAAGGCACACCTGACCCCCAAGCGCGCAGATGACTGGTCACTGGGCCTGCTGGTCCGGGAGCTGCTAACAGGGGAGCAAACCGTCCAGGCTCTGACAGGGCTGACCCCAGAGAGAGCCATCGCGCGATGGGGGGATGAGGGGGGGTCCAATCGGCTCCGCAAGGTTCTTGTCAGCACATATGATTACAAATGGGTGAGAATGTGGTGCACCTGCTATCAAAGAGTCCACCAAGGCTATGACTGTCTGGGAGAGGTGGGAACTGTACCCAAGTCTGGGGTAAGATATGGTGCACCTCCTCCTTTGTTGCCTTGTGCTGTGTGCGCTTGGATGCGGGCCCAAGCTGTGACTGCCCTTGACAAAGAGCAGAAGCACTGGAATGTGAGTGAACCCCCTCCTCTGCCTGCACAAGCTTCTCATGAAGTGTGAAGTCCCACACAAGGTGGCTGTCAGCCATGTGTGCCTTGTCAAGGCTCTCTGTCCATCTGCTGCATTGATCTGATGGCCCATCAACCTGCCTGCATGCTGCAGTGCATGCTCCAGGAGTCCGGTATGTTTGGCCCCCAAGCAAGTGCAGTGACGGCAGCTGCCGCTCTGTGTGTGCAGGATCGTCTGAGAAGGCAGCTGCTGCAAGGCGTGCCTCAGCAGTGGCAGCCTATCGTGGGCGGCCTGCTCACTCTGGACCCTACACAGCGCATGACAGCTGCTCAGGCCTGGGAGCAGTGCCGGGGCTTTGCCAGCCCAGAGGCACGCCACTGGGAGCAGGTGTGCTGGGGAGACTCTGCTTGAGCAATGCTGAAGCAGAACTTGCTGGGCAACATGCATCTGCTGAAGGCTACACCAAGCTGTCCGACCCTGCCTGGCCGGACACATTGCTGCCCAAGGAAGAGCCTCACATCATGCTGATCCACTCGATGCTTTGCACCACATCAAGAGCACACTTCATGGCCTGTGCAGGGCAGTCAAGCCTTGGCAACCCGCAAGGCTGCAGCATTGGCAGCCCAACGGGCCGCAGCACTGACTGCGGCCCAGCCTGTGAGTCCTGCAGGGCGCCTAGTACCAGCATCTGAGGCCCCCAGAGTGAGCACCTGCACACTCATGCTGCTTGTCTGCATTTCCTTACTGGTATGCATCTATGTTTGAGCCGCAGCTGCTCTCACTATTGCTGCATGATCAGAGCGTCCTCCAGCAGGACCATATATGAGAAAGCTCACAAGAAGCAGAGTTGCAAGTTGCAGACTGTCAGATGCAGATCTGCCTTGTCACATGCTGACAGAAGTGCACTTCTGCAGTCGCCTCAAATCTAACATACCCAGCCTGAAAGCCAGGCTTCAGCCAGCTGCAACTGAGACTCGCAAGGTGCCCTGCAGGTGGCAATGGCACCAGCAACTCTTGCCCATGCGGCCGAGCCTCACCGCCTCATGAGCCGTGCTGTGCATCAGCAAAGAAGGGAGCATGCTGCTGCCCTGGCTGGCATGGGCGTGGTGAGTGTGACTGTGTTGCTGTTGGCCTCTGCTTCAGCCCTGCCTGTCATGAGCGTGATGAACATTGCTGTGATGCTGCGAGATGCTGCGAGATGAGCCAGCATCAATCTGTGTCCACAAGGCTGCAGCCGCTGACAAGACATTGTGCCCACCTGCAGGGCCTTGCAATGGCAGCACCAGGACAGCAGCAACCCATTGCTGGGGCTCATGAGGGAACAGCCAATGCTGGACAGGCAGCATCTTTGGGTGTGCAGGTAAGCCAGGTTCTGCAGCCACCATGCCTCATGCAGGACGCATACTGGCCTTTGCTGCTCAGTCTCACTGTGTGGCCGTGTGTCAGCTGCCCTGCATCCATCCTGGCAGGTGCTGACTGGCTCTGCAAGTCCTGCAATGGCAGCACAGTTTCCCGCTGCACGCGGGATTGAGGTCAGTGGGCGACTTGTCCAGTCTCTTCACAGTGCTCCACCCTTAGGGTGCTGCAACTGCAGGAGCAGCAGCCAGCTGCTTCACAGCTGGACGGCAGCAGTGCGCCAGCTCAGACAAGCCCACCCTGGACTCTGGCAGAGCAGGGCGGCGGTGCTGCCACCGAAGAGCTGCAAGCCACCATTGAGACCAGCAGACAGGTGAGCCAGGTCAGACTCAGCTCACCTCTCCCCTGTTACTCTGCTGCATGCTGGGCGCAGCAGGCGCATAAGGTCTCTCACTGTGCTGAGCTCCCTCAGGCCGCTCAGAGGTGCTGCGCTCATCATTCTGGTCGGCGGAAGGACGCTGTTCCTGGGGCACTCTTCCGCCGTCCAGAACGATGAGCCCTGCTCCTCTGAGCGGCCTGAGATAGGCTCGGCAGACTAGATGCCTGTTACACTGTGCTGCATGCTGCGGGCAGCAGGCGCACAAGCGCTTTCACTGTGCTGAGCTCCCTCACAGCTGCTGCAGGTGGAGGAGCGGCACCCTTCCGCCCTGGACCTGAATGACAACGCCCCAGTGCAGGTTGCTGCCCCTCCGGCCTGGGCACCGGTGAGCAACGCCTGCTGCTGCTGCCTGGTGACTTGTGGGCATGCCCATGGCCTTAGCTTGCTGCAAGCACAAGCACTTGCAGCACCCCTCCGAGTCTGCCAAAGGATAAGATGCTGGTGTGTGCAACACGCTTCCAAGGCAGCCCAGCACTGCTCCTGGGAGCCCTGCCAGCTTGGCTGCTGCTGCCACAGCAGCTGATCCTGCTTTGCAGAGCCCTGGGGCCTTGGAGGCCGCCCCCGCAGCGGGAGGTGAGACTGCAGTCACGTCTGCCGCGGGTGGGCCTGCAGCCAGGTGCACACCGCTGTCCAATGCCACGCCTGGCTACCGGTCAAGTGGCTCCAGTGACCAAGCACTGGACAGCTCTAGGGGTCTGCCAGAGCTGCCGCTGCAGGGCAGCGAGGCACAGCAGCCTCAGGTGAGATAGGCAGGGCATGCTGCTGCTTGTCGCTCTTGGCATCGCTGTGGATCCAGCCTCACTGGGCTGGCTTCAACTGCGCCAACGATCTCATTGACATGCTGCCTGTGCAAGGCGCAGCTTGGGGCAGCCACCTTACTGGCTGAGCCCAGCACTTCTGAGGCACAGTGGCTTGATGTGATAGGAGCGGGCAGGTGGCACGGACTGCTGGTTGCACTTCCTGACACTGCTTTGAAACCAATCCTGGGGCTGTCTCACAGGATGCACTGAACTGCTGCTCGTGCAAGGCGCAGCTGGGCTGAGCCTAGCACGTCTCAGTGGCCTGAGGTAAGCTCGGCAGGACAGATGGCTTCGGCTGCTGCTTTAGGTGGCGGCTGCAGTTGCAATCCGCTCTGTTCAAGACCCAGGCTCACCTGGCAGGCCAAGATTGTGCAGCCAGTGTTGCGGACTGCTGCCCGTGCAGTTCGCGGCCGTGCGCAATGGACCTGCTGCCGTGGTGGAGCCGTGCACAGGCAGCACTGTGGCTAGCTCTCATGGCCCCGCACCCGCAGCCCCTGCAGCACCACAAGGCACAGCAGCACCCGCAGCTGGGGCTGCCCAGCCTGGGCATCTGGCTGTCGCTGCGACTGGTGCCGCGACACCTCAGACAGCAGGCCGGCGGGAGGCTGCACCACCGCAGACCGATGGACTTCCAGCCTCACAGGTAGGGGTGGTTCCCTGTAGTCATGCAGGCTCAGATGACTTGCACGTGACCTGCATGGGATGGAAGGCCAGAGCAGTTGGTGGATGTACTTTGCATCGCCCTGCAGGGTATTGAAAGAGGCATCACTGGAGCATGGCATTAGCATGCTGTCGACTGTAGCCTGCAGGGGAATGTGAAGGTGCACTGCGGGTGGCGCGGTGACCCTGTGCCAACAGTCTCTGCAGTGTAAGGGGCCGCAGCAGCGCCAGCATTGTGACTGGTGGCGCACGCCTCCCCCTGCCCACAAGTAAGTGGCTGTGGCAGCCTAGGGAGGGGGACGGTCCAGTTCACGGCCAGTCTTGTGGACTAAGCCCAAGCACAGAGGCTCAGAGTTGCTTTGTGCTGCAGCCGATTGCTAAGCTCCATCAATTGCTGCCATGCAGGCTGCAGGTGGGGACAGCAGCCCTGCCGTTGCCCACAAGCGCGGCAGCAGGCCCCTGCCAGTTGTGGCAGAGGGTGCAGCAATGGCGGCTGCGGACGTGGGCAGCGCCGAGGTGCTGGTGGCTGGTGCCTCCAGTCCTTTTGCTGCCACCACCACGGCAGTGCAGACGGCTGCAGGAAGTCCTGCTCTGGAGGTAAGTCATTAGGTTTCAGTGCCTGTCAGCACTCCAATTCAGAGATCTGCATCAGCTGCATGTTCAGTTGTCCTTTTCTGACCTGTGCAGGCAGCAGACATCAATGCTGAGCAGGTCCGCTCTGCTGGGGATGTCTAGCACAGCTCTGCGAGGCATTGCTGACTGTGCTGCGCCTCTGACAGGCTTTACTCAGGCTTCATCTGCACACGTCCTGTTACAGGGCTTGCAGGAGGAGTCCTCTGCTGACAGCAGCTGGCGGCACCCTGTCAAGACCCTCCGCAGGGCGCTGACACGCAGAGACTCTGCCCAGGTCAGCGGCACCGTGGTGAATGTCTGCGCAAGTGGTCAAGTCACTGTTGACCTCATTGAGGAAGTCACAGGGAGAAGGCTTGCTGTCTCAATTTAAGCTTGTCAAGTGCTGGCGGGCTCACTTATGAGGCTCCTCAGGCTCAGAGAACAATCCCACTGCCGTGCTGCGGCAAGCCCGCCTGCTTCAATCGGGGTGTGCCTGCAGGCTGGCCATGCAGAGAACGGGGCCAGCAGTGGCCCTGGGACTGGGGTGCCTCCAGGCAGCATGCCCAACCCAGAAGCAGCAGCTGGAACAGGCCACGCTTCTGACTCTGCACAGCATCAGCAGGGGCGCGACATACAACATGCGCCAGGCCGGGAAGCACAGGTATGGTGGTACTGTTGGTACAGAGGCTGTTTGGGGTGCGGACGCCTCTGAGAAGACATTGCACTGCCTGCTGCAGGGACAGGGCGGGTGGCGCCACCCTGTGCGGGCCCTTCGCAGAGCCCTGTCGCAGCAGGATTCTGCACAGGTGTGTGGGCCCAGCACGCTCTGCAGTCTCCTTCATTGAAAGGAGTCAGGGCCACAGGGCTGACAGGGAGAAGTGCAGCAAGCCTGTCACTGCGATCTGTGTGGCATGCGGACCCGCAGCTGCAGATGAACAGGCTGTTCATTCCTGCACCTGCTCAGCATTGATGTCTGCCGGCCGGTGCGCCCTGCTGGGGACATCTACCGCACCTGTGCTGTACCTCTGAGAGGCGTTGCTGACTGTGCAGCGCCTCTAACAGGCTTTGCTGAGACTCCATCCGCGCCCTCCTTTGGAGGGCTTGCAGGATGCCGCTGACCTGGGCAGAGCCCTTGCGTGACAAGGCTCTGCGGATGGTCCTGCCTGGGTGCTGGCTGCATCCTGGCCCAACGTCTGCGCAAGTACCAGTCACTGTTGACCGCATTGAGGAAGTCACTGGGATAAGGCTTGCTGTCTCAGTCTGACCTTGTCAAGTGCTGGCGGGCTCACTCATGAGGCTCCTCAGGCTCAGGAACGGTCCCACTGCTGTGCTGCGGCTAGCTCACCTGCTTCAATTAGGGTGTCTGCCTGCAGGTCGGCCATGCAGCCAGCTGGGCCAACAGTGGCCCTGGCACTGAGATGCCCCCAGGCAGCACGCCCGTGCCAGAAGCAGCAGCTGGAACTGGCCACGCTGGTGCCCCTGCTGATGGTGTGCACAGTGAAGACGCACAGCATGCGCCGGGCCAGGAAGCACAGGTATGGTGGTCTTGCTGGTACACTGGCTGTCCAGGCAGTGGGGTGCCTCTCACAACCTGGACTGCCTGCTACAGGGATGGCGCAAGTGGCACCACCCTGTGCGGACCCTTCGCAGAGCTCTGTCACGGCAGGATTCCGCACAGGTAAGTGGCCCCAGCACGCTCTGCAGTCCCCTTCATTGAAAGGTGTCATACGTACTTCAGTGCCGACTGCCTCCACGAGCTTGAGGCCAATCAGCATGAGAGGCACCACCTGCAGGGCCACATGGTCGATCCTGCTAGTGGTGCCCCTCACGCTGGGCGGCCTGAACCTCAGCCTGGTGCAGAAGTGTGTTGGCTGGCCTGGCAGGCTGATATATGTAAGTACCTTCTGCTTTCATGCTGACAAGCTTGCACAACTGCTGCAGGACCAAAGCCCACCTCTCATCAAACCAAGAAGGTGAGCATCCATTCCTTGCTCTGCCTGCGTCAGCTCATATTCTGCCTTTGAGTAACACCATATTTGTGCAACTGCAGGCTGCGCCCTGTCAAGCAGATGCGAAAGCTGCTCAGCATGGGCTCTGCAAAGGTCAGGCAAGCTCCATTCTTCTTCTCGCTGGCAAACCTGATGGTTCAAACAGCAGCGTCATGTGTGCAGGAAGATGGTTCTGACATGTTTGCCAAATAAACCTAAGCTGAGGCTCTGCAGGGGTGAGTCCATCAATTTAAAACAAGCAGCTGCCTCCTGTCCAGTTGTGAACTGAGATGCTATGCGCTGTCTCTGCAGGGTGTTCGCCAAACTGGGGCGCCACATTGCCATGGAATGTGGTTCTGGACATAGACGCCATCTGTACTTTGAAGTGCTGACCCCTTGCACCAGTATCATGGCCCATGCCGGCCGAACGGCTTGCTTGAAGGACAAGGTGGAGCACCAAGATACTGGTGCAACTTCTCTGAACACAGAAACAGCGCATGTCCTCTGCCTGCATGAGCAGATGTCTGCTGGCTTTGCACCAATGTGGCCCAGCCGTTCTGGTTGCTATTTGGCTTGGCATCCTTCTCTTGAAGGTGTTGAAAGGGCCAGCTCCTTACACAATGAGATTGACGCATTTCTCCCAGCATGGGCTCTGCTGCTGCTCAGGCGCGGCACGTCCAGCTCAGTGTCTGCAGGGGCCTGGCTCCCGCAGCTGCTCACCAACAGCGCTTCCATGAGTGCACCAGGCTCAGCAGATGACAGTATCATCTGGTCATGCTGAGCAATCTGCACTGAGCTCTTGCTGTGCAAATGCATGGCACACAGATATTTGCAAGCCGCCTGGCAACAGGCCTCCGGTGACATGGGGGCAACGACCATGTGGCAGCTATGGCTGGACGGCCACACATGGGCTGCTGCAGCTTGTGCTCAAGAACTCTGGGAATGACTAGCTGCTGGCAGCAGCAGCGTGAGGGTGCAGAGGGCATTGAGCTGGTGGCTCTTGTGATGGCACGGGTCCACTATGGGCTTGTTGTGACAGCACTGCTGCCCCGCTGTGATGGCTAGCTGCAGCATTACGCTATCGACACTCTGGTCAGCATCCTAGTGCCAGCAGAACCAGCTCTCTGCTTGCAGGCGCTGCCTGACAGTCAGGACTAAGACTGCACATTGGACCCCTGGTGTTCCTCATATGTGCAACAATTCTAGCAATCCCGTAGATCACTTGTGGCTGTGAGCTGCACACAGCTGCTTCCATTGGGGTGGTGGTGGTGTTGAAACAACACCAGTTTTTTTGTTAGCTTTGGGAACTGTTTACTCTGCCTCCTCAGCAGCGTCCTTCTTGCCGCTCTTCTTGGGCAGCAGGACGCCATGGATGTTGGGCAACACACCGCCGGAGGCGATGGTGACGCCGCCCAGCAGCTTGCTCAGCTCCTCGTCATTGCGCACAGCCAGCTGAATGTGGCGGGGCACGATGCGGGTCTTCTTGTTGTCGCGGGCAGCGTTGCCTGCCAGCTCCAGCACCTCAGCTGCCAGGTACTCCAGCACAGCGGCCTGCAGAGTGGCAGGGGAGCACATGAGCACAGCACGCTGGCCTCAACACCATCTCTACTGGCTGGTGTCCACCAGAGCAGGCTCAGGCACTGCTGATCAAGCATGCTGCACAGCTCCAGTCATGCAGCCCACCCGCCACTAGCTGGCACCCTGCACCCTCAGCTCACCAGGTACACTGGGGCTCCAGCACCAATCCTGGTGGCGTACTTGCCCTTCTTCAAGTAACGGGCAATGCGACCCACAGGGAACTGCAGGCCAGCCTTGGTGGACCGGCTGACAGCCTTCTTGCCAGCGGTCTTGCCTCTGCCCTTGCCAGACATGTTGATGTTATGTGTGGGGTGTGGAGTGAGCTGAGAGTTACTGTGTGACTGCAGAGAGTTGTATCCTGTGTCAAGCGCTGGCTGTGGCGATCCGCTAGGGCATGTCCCTGACCCTAGATGTCTAGGGTCAACCCCATGACCTGGTAGTTGCTGTCTTTGTCAGGGCCACCCCGCTGCACACAACCTGCCTGCCACTTACCGCCTCTTCAAGCACTCAATACACACTCCGCACAGCAGCCATGGCTCCCAAGTCCGGCGAGAAGAAGCCCGCCAAGAAGGTGGTCAAGAAGACTGGAGCCAGTGCTGGGGACAAAAAGAAGAAGGTCTCCAGGAAAGCAGTGGAGAGCTACAAGATCTACATTTACAAGGTGGGCAGTTGTGCTGTGCAGCAGCATATCACATCGGCCTGCCATGTCTGGCTAGCTGATTGTGGTCATGGCAGCATAAAAGATGAACAGACTGCCAACCCTTTGAACTGCATCATGCAGGTGCTCAAGCAGGTCCACCCTGACACTGGCATCAGCTCCAAGGCCATGAGCATCCTGAACAGCTTCATTGCTGACATCTTTGACAAGATCGCTACAGAGACAGCCACCCTGGCCCGGTACAACAAAAAGCCCACAGTGACCAGCCGCGAGATCCAGACTGCAGTCAGGCTCATCCTGCCTGGGGAGCTGGCCAAGCATGCCGTTTCTGAGGGCACCAAGGCTGTCACCAAGTTCACCTCTGCCTAAGCGCAGCTTGGGATCCACTCTCACATCCCACAAAAAATGGTGTTATTTCAACGCCACCCCTTCCCATCTGGAATGCAGCTGCCTGTCTTGTGCCTGACTGTGTGCAGGCACCTTGAACCTGCATCTTGCATCAGCCTCGCCTGAGCAGCATTTGCAGGACGAGATGTGCAGCGCGCACCTTTTTGCTGGACAACTCTTGCTGAGCACCTCTGTTTGACTATCAGCAGCATTGAGCTGAATGGCCATTGGTAGCTGCCCCTGTCCCCATCTCCCAGCTGCAACCAACAGAAGCCCTGTTGCGCCACTCCAGAAGGCTTATAGAGTTGTACCCGTCTTTCTGCTCATTCAGCTGGCCAAGTGCTGTCAGCCAGCCTACCACCAGTGATGTCTTGGGACATGTGCCAAGCCATGTGGTCAGCACCGCCCTGCCTGCAGGCATCGTTCTGTACAGAGCAAGCGGCAGGGAGGCTGAGTCCACAGCAGGCTAAACGGCGATCAGCTGCACTGTGCTTTGTGCAGTGCCAGTCCTCTGGCCTGGGGTATTTTGTCTTGTGCTGGGACGGGCTGCTGAGCCTGATGGCTGCACGCCGTGCAGCTCTCGCTATCGTGCAGCAGGTAAGGCCTGACAGGAATAGCTGCAGCTGGCAGCCAAATGCCTGGCAGATCAGGCAGGGCCCCCTGTGAGCCAAGTCTCACAAGTGGTGCAGCAAAACACAGCAGCAATGTCCTGAAATGTCCGCACACAAACCTGCTCCTTGTACCACTTGTGCGGAGCAAGCGCACTCAGCCCACTGCTTGTGACGGTGTTGCTTGCTTTGCAAAGCTGTCAGCCGCACGAGAGACGCACCAGCTGTGATGAATGCAATCCAGCAAGGGCTTGCTCTGATGATTGCACACGCATTGCAACTATGAAGCCGCGACTGATGCCACACAGCCAATGCATTCCAGGAGGAGTGGTGGTGTTGAAACAACACCCTTTTTTGTAAAGTGGAGCTTTAGCAGCTTAAGCACGCTCGCCACGGATGCGACGGGCCAGCTGGATGTCCTTGGGCATGATGGTCACACGCTTGGCGTGAATGGCAGCCAAGTTGGTGTCTTCGAAGAGGCCCACCAGGTAGGCCTCAGCAGCCTCCTGGAGGGCCAGCACAGCGCTGCTCTGGAAGCGCAGGTCAGTCTTGAAGTCCTGGGCGATCTCACGCACCAGGCGCTGGAAGGGCAGCTTCCTGATCAGGAGCTCAGTGCTCTTCTGGTACTTCCTGCAGTGGTGACAGCAGGGTGATTATTTGTTGCATGCTTGAAAGGCAGCACCCTGACAGCAGGCATATGCTGATGCGCAAGCGGTGTGCACGAGAGTCAACAACAGGCTCTCACCTGATCTCACG
>JAAMXJ010000284.1:0-19174 GCA_019693375.1 Asterochloris erici | reverse complement strand
GAGTGGTGCTGGCCACAGGTGTGCCTGCTGCAGTGGTGGCAGCAGGGGTGCTGGTGACTGGCACCACTGTGGCGAGCACAGAGGTGGGGCCAGGGGCAGGCGCAGGTGCCCCACAGACTGTAGAGCGAGGGCCGCAGACAGGGCTGCACTGGCCCTGCTCCAGAGCCTGCAGCGATGCCATGTCAACCACCTCCCTGCCTCCGCACAGGGCCGTGGTGGAGCCTGCCAGGCTCTGACACTGCCCAGCTGAGATGAGGGCGGTCAGGTTGTTGGCATCCGTGCCCTCGAAGCAGAACTGGGTCCCACTGTATTGGCAGATGACTTCACTGGGTGTGCTCCCGTCGGCGCATGTGAAGGGCGGCAGGGCCTGGGCTGGAAGCGGTGCACCTGCGGAGAAGCAGCTGAGACCTGTGAGAGGGGTTAAGTGCTGGGTGGCTGGTGCACCAGCAGGTCTGCTGCCACCAGCTTCCTGCTGGCGAAGAAATGCACAGAGACCCTGCAGCCTGGATGTAAGCTAGATGAACAGGCAATGCATGAGGGCGCCGGCAGCCTGCTGTGACTTGTTGTAGGAGTGATTGGTTGAGGAGGACGGCTAACCTGCTGGTGTGAGTGCCTGAGCAGGTGCAGCTGTCGTGCTACCAGGACTGGCAGTGGCCTGTCCTGTGGGCTGCTGAATGACAGGCGTGAAGGCGGTTGAGCCTGGCGCTGCAGTGAGGGGTGTGGTGGTTGATGGTGTAGCAGGTGCCAGTGTGGTTGCTCCTGGAGTGCCTGCATGGCAGGAAGCTCTGTTGAACACCTCTGGCAACAGTGCACGCACATCAGAACTTGCAGCTCTGTGTGCGTGCGCATACGCATTGGCAACAGGCTGTTGATGCCATGTCCTGATGGCAGCTGTAGGGTAGAGACTGCATGACAGAATATAAAACTGCTGTGCAGTGGAGAAGCTCAGTGATCACAGCTTGCATTGCCTTACCTGGCGGACCCTCTGGCGTCAGGCTGCCCAGGGGCGTCTGGGTCCCTGAGGGTGGCACCTGGCTCTCTCCCGGCTGGCCCTGTGTGGCTGAGGGCGTTGGTGTGAGTCCAAAGAGTGGTGTGCCAACCGGCGGCTGTGCAGTCTGCACTGGGGCAGCTGACTTGTAAGGTGTGGCCACTGGGCCAGCTGCTGGGTTGGAGGGCGTTGCAGGAGCTGCTGTGGTGGTTGAGGCGACTGGCACCCCAGATGTTGGCGCTGCGGCGGTGGTTATGCCTGGCGGTGAGGCAGCAGCTGTTGTTGCAGGAACAGAAGTGGACAGGAGAGGCGCTCCTGGCACTGCTGTGGATGGCACTGTGGTGGTGCCAGCAGGCACAGCGGTTGCTGGTGTGCTGGCAGGCGACACCGCGAAGTTTGGCAGCGAGGAAGGCACTGGCACATAGGTGACTGGCAGGGGCGTCAGCTGGCTTGGCGTCGGCACGCCAGGAGCGCTTGTGGTGATGCTGGGTGCAGCTGTGGTGGTGATGCCGAGGCCAGCGGTGCTGGTGACACTTGGGGCAGCGGTGGTGCTGACCACTGAATGCGTGCTGCCAGGAGCAGCAGTCGTGGTGCTGACTGGCGCAGCGGTGGTGGTGACTCCTGGGGCAGCTGTGGTGGTGACGCCTGGGGCAGCAGGCACTGGGCTGAGGGTGGTTGTGCTACGTGTGGCTGGCGTGGCAGCGGGGGTACTCGTGGTGGCAACAGGAGCTGCGCTGGTTGTGCTTGGTGTGGTTGGAGCAGCAGATGTGACTGAGGCTGGCTCGCCCGTTGTGCTAGGCACAGCGGTGGGCACTGCTGTCACTGCTGCTGCTGGCGCAGGTGCAGGCGCCAGGCAGCTCAGGAAGGTCCTGGGCTGCAGGATGACTGCAGCACAGAGGGGCGTATAACTCAGTGTTTTGGCCCGGAATCTGACACCAGCGAGCAGGCAGTGAGCAAGCACAGTGGGGCTGCCAGAGCGTAAATGCAAAGCTCAAGTGTCAGGCAGCCATGTGAGGCACTGAGTGAAGCGTCGCATCTTCCACCATCTGAGGACAAAGCTCCCACCTGGAGCGGCAGGGTAGCTGAGGCACGCTGGCCCCAAAGCTGTGGTGCTGCCGATCTGTAGGGCAGCTGCGACGTCCTGAGGGTAGCTGGCCAGGACCTGGGCCACAGTGTTGGCATCCTGGGTGGTCTGCGCCTCAACGTAGAATGTGACAGCAGCAGCCTGGCAGGAGCTGACGCCTGCAGGTGCCAGAGCCGCTGGCGCGGGGGCAGGTGCCCCTGCTGAGCAGCCTGGGCCGGCGACGCTGCTGATGGAGGTGTTGACCACGATGCCAGGCACCAGCACAGGGGTCCTGGTCCGCAGAGCCCCAGCCACAGCGTCCTCCACTGCGGTGGGGCTCAGGGTGCTGGCGCTGTAGCCGCAGACGATGGCTGTGGCCTCCACCAGGGGGCCGTCGAAGCAGCTGTAGGGCGTGGTGGGCGCCTGAGCTGGGGCCACCAAGGTTGTGGTGGGTGTGGCAGTTGTCGCTGATGGGGATGCTGTGGTGGGGACTGCACATCAAGAGGAGCATGTCATCATCAAAAAGAAACCAGGAGCTGGCTTCCAGCATAGTGTAGACATCATCCAACTCAGCAACAGGCAAAGGTGCCTCACCTGCTGAGACTGCTGGCGAAGCTGACATGCCAGGGGCACTTGTGGTGACAGAGGGACTGGCAGTGACAGCTGGCGCTGTGGTGGTGGTAGCAGGGACTGCAGACACGCGACGGGGGTCAGGCACACGGGTCAGGTCACGCCGCGGCCAGCAGAGCAAGGTGCCCTGCTGTCTAGGTATAAGGTGTCTGCTCGGTCAAACCCACCTGCTGTTGCTGGGGCTGCTGCTGTGCGGCTTGGCACTGACGTGCCAACCCCTGGAGATTGTGTGGTGGGAAGAGCTGAAGATGTCACTGGCACACCTGCACAGCGATGAGTGAACCCGCTCGGATCAAGTCCCAGCGTGAGGCACCTGCCCTGGCAACAACATCACCAGCAAATGGCAGGCTGTGGCTCATGCACACTCACCTGGTGGCAGAGCTGCGCCTGAGGTGGTTGGCACAGTTGTGGTTGTGACGGCCGTACTTGGCACTGAAGTTGTGGATGGAACCCCTGGGGCTGCAAAGGTTACCACGAAAATGTGAAAGGGCAGGGCACTTGATAGACCATAGACATCTGAGCAAAATAACAAAGCCTCTGCAGCTACCTGAAGTACTGGGAGCTCCTGCAGTGGCACTCGGTACTGCTGTACCGGGCACCGCAGCCGGGGTGCTGGTTGGCGTGGCAGAGGTTGCAGGAGAGGAAGTTGTGACTGCAGCAGACACAATTTCGCGAGTATAAACTGGGCAACTTGAGAGGTGCACGTGTAACTTATACAAACGCTGCCTCTGTGCTGCACTGGGAATGAGGCAAGACAGCAGCTACCTGAAGGTGTGGGCACCCCCACTGGGGCGCTGGGCACTGCGGTTGTTGCTCCTGGGGCTGCGGAAGTCAGGGGCGAGCCAGGGACTGCAGCAATGGGTTCAGCAGTCAAGCGCAACAGGGTGGGGCAGCCTTGGGCAGGTATGCTTTAAACAGGGGCGTTTTCAACAAGCGCGCCTTTGGTTTTCAGGGCCTAGCAACATGTAGGCCTGGGGAAATGCTGCCTGAGCAAAGCTGACCTGGAGTTGCTGGTGTGACAGGTGCCGGGACTGGAGTTGTGCCAGAGACAGGTGCAGCTGTGCTGGTCCGAGGTGCTGGCGTCAGCAGGGGCAGTGGGCTGCCTGCTTTAACGCCCTCCACCTGGTTCGGGATAGACTGGACCGGGGCAGTGGTTGGCGCTGCGGTTGTGCCTGAGGTTGCTGCTGTGCTGGTAGGCACAGCTGTTGAGGTGGCTGGAGCTGGTGGGCTCCCAGACACTGTGGCAGCGGTGCTGGCTGGCACAGCAGTGGTACCTGGCGCCCCAGTCTGCACCACCTGTCCTGGAGCAGGTGCGGTGCTCACAGACGGCACAGTGGTGGCAGAGGGTGCCGCAGATGTGCTGGGGGCAGCTGAACTGCCTGGCACGCCTGAGGCGACTGAGGTGGTGGCTGGCGCTGCTGTGGAAGCCGCTGTGCTGGTGACAGGGACAACTGTGGTCACAACAGGCGTTCCAGGGGATGATGGGCTGGCAGGCACAGCTGTTGTGGTGGCCGGCGTGGCAGTGACTCCAGGAGACGCAGGCGTGACAGCAGGCGAGGCAGTGGTGGCAGCTGGAGCAGGCGCACTGGCTGCTGGCGCGGTGGGTGCTGCCGCCGTGGCTCCCGGAGCTGCACAGTGTCAAGAGAGCTTTTGATGGCATGACAGGTAATACATTGACCATTCTAGATAACTGTCAGGTGAGTGGCTGCTGAGATGGCCTGCCTGAGCAGGCAAGCTTGGGGGCGTTCCTCACCTGAGCTGGCAGTGGCTGCAGGTGTGCTAGTGACAGCTGGTGTCCCAGTGATGCTGATTGGCACTGCAGTGGTTGCGACTGGCACAGAAGAGGTGCCAGGGGTGCCAGCGGGGGTGGTGGCGGCAGCTGCAGGGCACAGAATTGCATGTGAAGCAGCTGCCAGATGCTTGGAGAGGAGCTCAGCAACCATGTGGCGCAAGCAGCATGTTGCTGCTCAGGAGACTTGCCTGCTGTGGTCACAGGGGAACTTGTGGCTGTGGCAGCAGTGGTCGGCGCAGCAGAGGTAATAGCTGCTGTTGTGGCGGGCACTGCAGTCGTCACTGCAGGCAGCAGGCCACCTTCTCAAGCCAAAAGCTCATGAGTGAGCTTGGTAGAGTCAACCAAGCACCCATTGCTGAGCTAGACAGAATATGTGACACAGCTAAGCACAATGCAAGACTCACCTAGGCTTCCAGGCGCTGGTGCAGGAGCTGTGCCGGGGCAAGGAGCTGTGGCAGCCTGACACTGCGCGGCGCAGGTGCTGCGGGCCGCCGCCTGGTAGGCATCGTTGGCCAGCACAAAGCTGCCGCACTTGGTGCTGTTGGTGCCTGCCAGGGCGGTGCAGGCGCCCAGGGAGGCCTGCAGAGCGCTGTACTCGCTGGCTGTGTAGACCACCCCGCTGGTGCCGCAGACGTAGGACTCTGCAGGGGCTGTGTTGCCATTGCAGACCAGAGCCTGTGCTGATGGGGCTGTGGGTGCCTGCGCGATGCTCTGCTGAGGGGCAGGCGTGGTCAGGGCAGACACTGGAGCTGCTGTGGTGGTGACTGGGGCTGCGCTTGTACTGACTGCTGCAGCGCTTGTAGTGGGGGCTGCTGTGGTTGCCACAGGTGTCGATGCAGTTGAGGTAGGGGTGGCAGTTGTGGTTGCTGGGCCTGCAGCCCAAGGACTGGATGTGATCAGGGATTGTCGCATTGGCAAGAGCCTGCAACTTGCTGGGAGTGCTGGCAGGGATTTGCAATGTCACATACCCTCATGCTGGCCAGGAATCCTGTGCAGTGTGTCTTACCTGTGGTGGTCACCGGGACGCCAGTGCTGCTGACAGGAGTGGCCGGGGCACCACTGGTGCTTGGCACGCCGGCAGCTGCAGTGGTTACTGGTGCCAGGGTGGTGGTGGCTGGAGCCGCTGTGGTGGTAATCGCTGGGCTGGGCACTGCCGCTGCAGCAGTAGTGATGGGTGCTGCTGTGGTGGTGGTGGGTGTGCTGCTGGGCACAACAGTGGCGGCTGTGGTGGCCGCAGGTGCAGGCACAGGCACTGGTGCTGAGCTGCTGGGCACTGCCGGAGGTGTGAGGGGAGCTGCGGTCGTGGTCGACACTGCTGGCGACCTGGTGGCACTCCCGTTTTCAACAATGACCGGTGGAGTGGGCACCGCTGTGGTTGTGGCAGGCACAGCTGTGGTTGTGGCAGGCACAGGCGTGGACACTGGTGGTGCTGGGGCAGGCGCAGCTGGCACAGAGGTGGTGGCAGGTGCAACTGTCGTCGATGGTGGCGCAGCAGTTGTAGCCGTGCTGACAGGTGTGGTGGGTGCTGTTGTGGTGGCCAGCACTGCCGAGGTCACAGGCGCAGCGCTTGTGGTCGTTGGCAGCGGTGAGGGTGCACCCTGACTGGTGGCGGGCACTGTGGTGGGCGCAGGTGCGGAGGTGGTGACAGCTGGCGCAGCGCTGGTCGTGCTGGGCACAGTGGTTGTTGAGGCTGCTGCGCTTGTGGCAGGCGAGTTGGTGGTAGCCACTGGCACAGCTGAGGGTGCAGGGACTGCAGTGGTGCCAGTGAGCTGTGGCAGCGGTGCTGGGGCTGGGGCCAGAGCGTAGGGGCACTGTCCAGCATTGGCTGCGTCAACGACTCCTGCACAAAGTGAAGTAGGCAAGGTAAGCCATCCTTTGTAGCGACCACAGGAGCAGGGATCACAGCTCTTGGCAAGGGCAAAAAGCACAAACCCCATGCAAGCAGGCTGGCCCCAGCTTAGGGGGTTGGGGTAGCTCACCCGGAGCGCTGGTGACTGCAGCACAGGTGGGATTGATGCTGGTCGCCTGCAAGCAACAGCACAGATTTTGACTGGAGTGCACTGCTCAGTATGCTGAAACTGCGTGCCAAGGAGTTCACAAGCAAATGACAAGTTGAACATGTCACCAGGCTCACTTGGAGGCAGCTTGTGAACCCGCCGCTGGTCAGCAGTGTCTGTGAGACAAAGGCACGGTTCAGTGCCGCAGCCTCTGCGTAGTTGTCAGCGCTCATATAGAAACTGACAGCCACGGCTGATGCGCAGCAGCAGCTGCTGCCTGTGGCAGTGGCAGTGCTGCCGCAGGGCAGGGCGTCGGCGTCTGCCACGCTCTGCAGCAGCACCCTGGCAGGGGCGATGCCTGCAGCCTGCGCGATGCAAGACTGCAGGGGAGCTGCAGCGGTGGTGACGGCCGTGGGGCCACACATGGCCACGCTGATGTTCGACAGAGCGCACACCGTGGCTGCTGGGCCTGGCACCGGTGCTGCCACAATCGCCGATGGTGCAGCTGTGGTGGTGGCCGGCGCTGCTGTGGTCCTGATGGGAGCCCCAGTGGTGGCCGGTGCAGCTGATGCTGATGGAGAGGGCGTTGCAGCCAGAGCACTGGGGGTGGCGGTCACCCTGGCAGTGGTGGGGGGCGCCGCAGTGCTTGTGGGTGTGCTGGCAGTGGTGAGTGCGGGAGCTGCAGTGCTTGTCTGAGTTGTGACGGGAGCAGCCGTTGTGGTGGCCGCCAGAGTGGTAGTTGGTGGTGGCAGCGAGCGTGGCACTTCAGAAGTGGTTGGCACTGCAGACGAAAGACACCGCGGTGAGAGTCTGATGCGCAGCCAGTATCTGTAAGCCATCACAGCGGCACCTGCAGCACATTGACTGCAGCAGCATGCGCTGCAGCAAGCTGACCTGAAGTGGTCGTGGGAGCAGCCAAGCTGGTGCTTGGAGCTGTGGTGCTGGTGATTGGGGCAGTTGTTGTGACAGTGGGAGCAGCTGTAGTGGCCACAGCGTACGGTGTGAGGGTGGGCGCAGGCGCTGAAGGAGTGGGCACAGCGCTGATTGCTGGAGCTGACGGTGATGTCACAGTCGGCAAGGCTGTGCTGGTCACTGCAGGCACCCAGTGTCAGCAGTCAGCAGCTGTTTTGTCCTGTGACCTGATAGCTTGGGCGTGGCAGAGCATCACTGTGTCTGCGTGGGAGGCACGCCTGGAAGCACGGCAAGACCCACGGAGCTGGCACCTCACCTGCTGCTGATGTGGTAGGGGTCCGTGTCAACAGAGGCAGTGGCTGCGAGGTGCCTGTGTTCTGCACTAGGTTGGGCAGTCTTGAAGTGGTGGTTGGTGCAGCTGTGGTAGTTGCTGGCACTGCAGTGCTCGGCGGTGTGGCAGCCGTTGTGGTCACCGGGGCAGCTGTGATGGTGGTTGTTGGCACAGCAGTGCCCACGACAGGGGCTGCTGTGGTGGTGGATGGCACAGCGGTGCTGGCGACGAGAGCAGCGGAGGTAGTTGGTGCGGCTGAGCCTGTGGTTGGAGCAGCTGTGGTTGTGGCAGGCACTGCCGTGCTGGCGGCCGGTGCTCCTGAGCTTGTGACTGGCAAAGCTGGTGAAGTGGCCGGAACAGCAGTGCTCAGGACTGGCACAGCCGTGCTTGGTGCTGGCACGGCAGAGGTGGTGATGGGAGCCGTCAAAGTGGTGGCTGGAGCGGCCGTGCTTGTGGCTGGCGCGCCTGTGGTGGTTGCCGGCGCAATGGTTGTTGCAGCAGCTACTGGCAGTGGCGCTGGAGCAGGGGCTGGGGCTAAACAGCTCAGGAATGTTCTGGGCTGCAGGATGACTACAGCACAGAGGGGAGCATGAGTCAGTGTTTGATGTGTGCATGGTCCACAATTGGACAATATTTGCATGCAGCAAATGAAGCATACTGGGGCTGCCAGAGGCTACATGTAAGGCTCAGCATTCAGGCAGCGATTTGAGGCACTACGGGAGGCATGGCATCTTCTGGCGCTCATCAGTGCAATGCATCACCTGGAGCGGCAGGGTAGCTGAGGCACACTGGCCCCAAAGCTGTGGTGCTGCCGATCTGTAGGGCAGCTGCAACGTCCTGAGGGTAGCTGGCCAGGATCTGGGCCACCGTGTCGGCATCCTGGGTGGTCTGCGCCTCAACGTAGAATGTGACAGCAGCAGCCTGGCAGGAGCTGACGCCTGCAGGTGCCAGAGCCGCTGGTGCGGGGGCAGGTGCCCCTGCTGGGCAGCCTGGGCCGGCGACGCTGCTGATGGAGGTGTTGACCACGACGCCAGGCACCAGCACAGGGGTCCTGGTCCGCAGAGCCCCAGCCACAGCGTCCTCCACTGCGGTGGGGCTCAGGGTGCTGGCGCTGTAGCCGCAGATGATGGCTGTCGCCTCCACCAGGGGGCCATCGAAGCAGCTGTAGGGCGTCGTGGGCGCCTGAGCTGGGGCCACCAAGGTTGTGGCAGGGGCGGAAGATGATGTGACTGGAGTCCCTGTGGTGGCGACTGAGGTGGTGGTAGGCACTGCTGTGGTGGCAGGAGCTGCCGTCGTAGCCACAGGAGTGGCTGTGGTCACTGGAGCGACTGTTGACGTCACTGGAGCGCCCGTGGTGGAGGCTGCAGTGGTAGTTGCAGGAGCCGCAGAGGTAGCGATGGGGCCTGGTGTGGGTCTGCTTGTGACTGGAGCCACTGTGGTGGTGACAGGCGCTGCAGTGGTGGTCAGCGGAGCAGCTGAGGTGCTGGGGACAGCTGTGGAAGTCACAGCGGGCACAGCTGTGGTCGCAGCTGTTGGCACCGCCGTGCTTGTGGCGGGCACACCGCTGGTGGATGGCACGCTGGTGGTTGCAGCCTGCGCAGGCGCAGGGGCAGGCACCCCTGCTGTGCTCGGCACTGCGGTAGTGGCTGGCGCCGATGAGGTCAGCACTGTTGGTGCAGATGTGGTGGTGGGTGTGGCTGATGTTGTCACAGGAGCAGGGGCTGCGGCTGTGGTGCTTGGCATTGCTGCTGTGGTGGGCACTGAAGTCGTCGGAGCTGCAGTGAGGACAGCAGCTTGGCTCGTGGTGGGCACAGCTGCGGCAGGACACGAGACGGGCTGTCAGAGGTTTCCGGCCACAGTAGTGAGCAGATTACAAGCTCCTGTCTGTAGTGTCTGTACACTGCGTGTAAGCGCATGCAGACCACAGCTCATCAAAAAGTGCTTGCAAAACATTGCACCACCTTGCAAGGCTTGGCTTTCACCTGTGTTTGTGGGACCAGGGGCTGGCGTCCTGTTGCCGTTGGCATTTTGGACAATGCTGGGAGGAGCAAGGGGTGCACGGCTGGAGGTCACCACGGCCGCAGTGGTGCCGGGTGCCGCAGAGGTGACAGGGGCTGCTGCCGGCGCCGGAGCAGCAGTTGGCACAGGCACAGCTGTGGGGGCGGCGGCTGTCGTGACCGGCCTGGTGCTTGTGATCGGGCTGGCAGTTGTGCTCAGTGTTGGAGCGGTGGCTGTGGTCACCGGCACCGTCTGGGTGGCCTGTGTGGTGGCTGGGGCTGCTATGCTTGTGGTCACAGCAGCAGTCGAGGTGATGGGCACACCGGTGGTGCTTGGCGCTGAGGTGGCTGGGACGCTGGAAGTGGTGGGTGCCGCTGGGGTCACAATCTGGCTGGCAGGAGCTGGTGCAGGGGCCTGGCAGCTCAGGAAGGTCGTGGGCTGCAGGATCACTGCAGGGGCACCAGGAACAGCAGTTCAGGATCTTTCATCGATGTTGGTGCTGGACTGACATACGAGGCCGCGGCAAGCAGTCTGCACGGCGTGCTGCTGCTCATGGAGGGCTCTCACCAGCTGATGGTGATGGCAGTTTGCATCAGCGCAGCACTGCTCCCACCTGGAGCGGCAGGGTAGCTGAGGCACACTGGCCCCAAAGCTGTGGTGCTGCCGATCTGTAGGGCAGCTGCGACGTCCTGAGGGTAGCTGGCCAGGATCTGGGCCACCGTGTCGGCATCCTGGGTGGTCTGCGCCTCAACGTAGAATGTGACAGCAGCAGCCTGGCAGGAGCTGACGCCTGCAGGTGCCAGAGCCGCTGGTGCGGGGGCAGGTGCCCCTGCTGAGCAGCCTGGGCCGGCGACGCTGCTGATGGAGGTGTTGACCACGATGCCAGGCACCAGCACAGGGGTCCTGGTTCGCAGAGCCCCAGCCACAGCGTCCTCTACTGCGGTGAGGCTCAGGGTGCTGGCGCTGTAGCCGCAGACGATGGCTGTGGCCTCCACCAGGGGGCCATCGAAGCAGCTGTAGGGCGTGGTGGGCGCCTGAGCTGGGGCCACAGTGGTTGACGGTGCTGTGCTGGGGACTGCGGTGCTGGTGACCGAGGTGGTTAGCACAGGCAGCGTTGAGGCTGGAGTGCTGGGTGTGGGGCTTGCAGTGCTTGCTGTAGGCGTTGAGGCTGTAGTGGGCACCGCTGAGGTGGTAGGCACACTGCTTGGCGTTGGTACTGCAGGGCAAACATGCTGAGGTGAGACAGGGTGTGCACAAGCACCTGCAGCCAGCTGGAGGATCAAGGAAGGCGGCTTACATAATCAAACACTGGTTTGCTCGCTGGACTGGTGCACAGCAAAGCTCTGCAGGGACCAAGAGCAGCGTGTCACATTGGTCTTGCAGGCTGAGCAGCCAATGCATAGGGACATCCCTCACCTGCTGTGCTTGTGGAGGGCACTGCAGGGCTTGTTGCAGAGGGTGTCGGGCCAGCTGTTGCTGTGGTGGCGGGTGCTGGATTGTTGCCAGGAACCACTGCAATGATGGTTGGTGAAGCCCTGGTGGTGGCGGGGGCAGCTGTACTTACTGCTGGCGCCACTATGGCTGGCAGTGATGCAGTGGAGGCGGGTGCCGCGGTTGTTGTGCTTGGCACAGCTGTTGTCGCTGGTACAGCTGTGCTTGTGGCCAGCACAGAGGTGGTGGTGGCTGCTGGTGTACCTGTGGTCGGCACAGCAGTCAGCGCCGCAGGGGCGGGCGCAGGCGCCATGGATGTGGCAGGCACTGCAGTTGTGGCTACTGGCGTGCTCGTGGTTGGCGCAGCTGATGTGGTGGCGGGCGCTGCTGTGCTTGTGGCAGGCGCAGCAGCCGCGCTTGTCACTGGCACTGCAGTCGTGGCTGGTGCAGCCGCGCTTGTGATTGGCACAGCAGTTGGCACTGCTGGGGCAGGTGCAGGTGCCTGGCTGGTGGAGGGCACAGCAGTGGTAACCACTGGTGTGATGGTGGATTGCACAGCTGTGGTGGTGCTGGGCGCTGCTGTGCTTGTGGCAGGCGCAGCAGTTGTGCTTGTCACAGGCGCTGCACTCGTCGTGGCTGGCGCAGCCGTGCTTGTGGCAGGCACAGCAGTCGAGGCCACTGGGGCTGGTGCGGCCGCCACGCTGGTGGAGGGCACAGCAGTGGTGGCTGCTGGTGCACCAGTGGTTGGCACAGCTGTGGTAGTGCTGGGAGCTGCTGCGCTTGTGGCAGGTGCAGCGGTAGTGGCTGCTGCTGTGGGCACTGCTGTGGTGGCAGCTGGTGCAGTAGTCAGCACTGCTGGAGCCGGTGCAGGCGCCAAGCAACTGAGGAAGGTCCTGGGCTGCAGGATGACTGTAGGCACCAGAAACACAGCCATGAGCATGAATTTGAGATGGCCACAAAGTATCAGAGCAACTGCCAGGGCCTGTTTGAGGCAAGCATGATGTCTAGAATGCTCATTCCAGTCAATGTCAAGAGGCGGACAGAAGCCCGGACTGCCTTTCCCTTCCCCACCTGGAGCGACAGGGTAGCTCAGACACACAGGACCCAGGGCTGTGGTGCTGCCGCCGCCCAGGGCTGCTGCAATGTCCTGAGGGTAGCTGGCCAGCACCTGGGCCAGCGTGTTGGCATCCTGAGTGCTTTGTGCCTCCACGTAGAATGTTACTGCCATGGCAGGGCAAGAGCTGGCGACCCCTGGCAGGGAGGCCAGGGCTGCAGGCGCAGGGGCAGGGGCCCCTGCTGAGCAGCCTGGGCCGACTGTGTTGCTGGTGCTGGTATTGACCACAAGTCCAGGCGTCGACACAGGCGACCTGGTCCTCAGGGCTGTTGCCACTGCGTCTTGGACCGCGGCGGGGCTCAGGGTGCTGCTGCTGTAGCCACAGATGACTGCAGTGGCCTCCACCAGGGGGCCATCAAAGCAGCTGTAAGGTGTGGTTGGAGCCTGTGCTGGAGCCACGGTGGTTGCAGGCGGAGTGCTGGGAGCTGCGGTGCTGGTTACCAGAGTAGCTGTGGAGCTGCTTGGCACAGCCGTGGTTGGGACAGGGGCCGCTGTGCTTGCTGTGGGTGATTGTGTTGAGGTTGGCGTTGCAGTGGTGGCAGTGCTTACTGCAGGTGAAGGGCACATATGCTTGCAGACATTGTCCCATAATCTAATCAAGCAGTTTGAACAGAGAATGGCAGCTGCAGTGCAGGCACAGGTCCGCACCAAGACAACAAGGTAGGCAGCAAGGAATGTACCAAGCAGAATGCAGAGAATGACTTCAAAGTTCAAGTTTGACACAAACCTGAGGTGGCCGGCACGCTTGTGCTGGGTGCTGGCAGTGGCGCAGGGGCCCTAGTGGTTGCAACTGGCACTGCGCTGCTTGTGAGAGGTGCAGACGATGTCGTTGACACGGCTGTGCTTGTGGCAGGTGCCACAGTGCTGATCACTGGCGCAGCTGTAGTGGCAGCTGATGCTGCTGTAGTGGTGGTAGGGGCCACAGTGGTGGTCGCTGATGCCGCTGTGGTGGCTGAAGGTGCAGCAGTGCTTGTGGTGGTTGCCGCTGCGGACCCAGGAGCAAGTGTGGTGGTCGCAGGAGCAGCTGTGGTGGTCGCAGGAGCAGCTGCGGTGGTCACTGGCACAGAAGTGGTGGCTGGAGTCACTGTGGTTGTCGAAGCAGCAGGTGTGAGCGCAGGAGCGCTCGTGCTGGTGATGGGTGCTGATGTGGAATTCACTGGCACGGCAGTGCTAGTGGCTGGTGCAGCTGTAGTTGTGGCAGCAGATGCGGTGGTTGTGGGAGCTGCATCAGAGAGATACAGGATGTCAGACCAGATTTGGAGATGGAGGTCCTCAAGAGGTATTGTCCAGGCAGAGGTGACTTCGTGCTTCCCAAGCGTGTGCTTCCAATCGACGGTGTGCTTCCAGCAACACCTCTATATCTGCTTGGTGGCAGGTGAGCAGGCCCACAGCAGCCAGCCAGCACGTCGAGGGAAGCTGGCTACATGCAGCTGCTGAGACTTGCCTGCTGTGCTTGTGGACGCGGCTGGCGCTGGTGCTGGAGCCACTGCAGGGCAGGCAGCTGTGGCAGCCTGACACTGTACAGTGCAGGTGTTGCCGACCACCGCCTGGTAGGCATCGTTGGCCAGCACAAAGCTGCCACACTTGGTGCTGTTGGCGCCTGCCAGGGCGGTGCAGGCGCCCAGGGAGGCCTGCAGAGCGCTGTACTCGCTGGCTGTGTAGACCACCCCGCTGGTGCCGCAGACGTAGGACTCTGCAGGGGCTGTGTTGCCATTGCAGACCAGAGCCTGTGCTGGTGGGGCTGTGGGCGCCTGCGCGATGCTCTGCTGAGGGGCAGGCATGGTGCGAACTGGCACAGGCACGCCAGTTGTAGTGACTGGAGCTGCACTTGTCGTTGCAGGTGCGGCTGGTGGGACGGTGGCAGCAGCCGTGGTGGCAGCTGTGGTTGTTGGAGCGCCTGCAGGAGGCAAAGCACAACTGTGACACATCTGTTGCCAAGCCTAGCACAAAAAGGAAGGCATGCAACAGTCTGGCGGTTCCATTATGAGGAACCAAACCTTGGAACAGGCTGCGCAGCAACTGGCAGTTTAATGCGATTACAGGTGCTGGTCAGGGAGGTCAGGAACACACTTGCTGATGTCGGAACCACACCTGTTGAGGTGGTGGGAGCAGTAGCTGTGGTGGTGGGGGCAGCGGGCGTGGTGGCTGGTGCCCTGGTTCTGGTCGCACCAACATCCTGGACAGCTGCTGGGTTGGTTTGCGTTGGTGCAGGCGTGATTGGCACTGCAGTCGAGGGCACCTGTGTGGGGGCTGTGGGGGCAGCAGTGGTCACAGGCACAGCCCCGGTGGTCACAGGCGCGGCTGCTGTGGTGGCAGGTGGCTGGTTGGTAACTGGAGAGACCGTAGCTGTGCTTGGCACAGGCGTGCTCAGCACTGGGGCCGCTGTGGCTGAGGTGCTGGGAGCCGAAGTGCTGGCGGTGGGCACCAGCAGAGAAGCTGGTGCTGGAACCGGCGCCACAACAGAGGGCACTGGCAGGGAGGTGGTTGGCGGCACTGTCAGCACGGGCAGGGGCTCCTCTGTGACGCCCACATTCTGCAGGCCAGGCCTGACGGGTGCGCTTGTCGTGGTTGCGGGCGCAGCAGTGGTGGTGACTGGCGCAGCAGTGGTGGTGGGCACAGCTGAGCTGGTGGCGGGCACAGCATTTGTGCCAGGTGCCAATGTGGTTGTGCTTGGAGCTGTAGAGGTAGTTGTGGGCGCTGCTGTGGTTAGCAGGGCTGCTGGAGCAGGGGCCGGCGCCGTACATGTCAGGAAGGTGGGTGGCATAACCACAGCTGCAGTGCAGAAGAGAAGCGTTCAGGCATGACAGGTACTGCATGGTGCAGTTATTGCATGGTGCATGCAGTAGCTTTGGCATGTCACACCTTGAGCAGACTGTTTGATGACTGCGGGCACTTCTCACAGAGGTTAGTCTCTCACCTGGTGCTGCTGCGTAGCCCAGGCAGACTGGGCCCAGGGGCGTGCTGGATCCCAAGGAGAGAGAGATGCTCTCAGAGCTCCTGGCCAGGGTGGCAATGATGTCCTGAGCGTTGCTGGTGGAGGTTGCCTGGACAAAGAACTGCACCTGGGCAGCTGTGCAGCTCCCGCTGCCGGTGGCTGACCCAGAGGGCAGTGAGGCAGCAGGAGCTGGCGCAGCGGCCGTGTAGGGGCAGGAGGTGCCTGTTGTGGTGAGCAGGGTGGTGTTGACCACCACACCCAGGCTGGCGGTGGACCCCAGGGTCAGGGCAGCTGCCACGGCCACCTGGAACCCGGTGGGGGACAGCGTGGCACTGGTGAAGCCGCAGACGACTGCCTGTGCCTCCACCACAGGCCCCAGGGAGCAGCTGTAGGGAGTGGTGGGGCCCAGCACCACCTGCGAGGTGGTCACAGGGGCTGCCATTGTGGTGGCTGGCGCTGCTGTGGTGGTCGCTGGAGCTGCTGTCGAGGTCACAGGGGCTGCCGGTGTCGTTGCCGGTGCTGCTGTGGTCGTGGCTGGAGCCGCTGTCGAGGTCACAGGGGCTGCCGTTGTCGTTGCCGGTGCTGCTGTGGTGGTGGCTGGAGCCGCGCTGGTGGTGGCTGGGGCAGCATAAGGTGTGGGGCTTGGTGTGGGTGCGCTGGTGACAGGCGCAGCAGTGGTGCCTGGAGCAGTAGTGCTTGGCACTGTCGTGATGGCCGGCGCCACTGTAGTGGTGCTTGGCGCAGTCGTTGTAGAGCCTGGCACTGCAGGGGTCAGGCAGGGCTGTCAGAAGCCCTTGGCAGGGAAGCCTTGATCATGATCAGCACAGCTCAAAATCACAGCATCACAGTGGCCTGGGCGCAAGGAACACACCTGAAGTCGTTGTCCCTGGAGGCCGTGTTCTGTTTGCATTGGCATCCAGCACAGCGGTTGGGCTCGTGGGGGTAGGCGCAGCAGTGGAGGTGGCAGGAGCAGCAGTAGAGGTTGCCGGCACCGCAGTGGCAGGAGCCGCTGCAGGAAGGCAAGAATGTCAGGGGCCATCAAGCCTGTAAGTGGCAGCCAGTGAGCAGCAAAGCTTGTCGTCAGGCAGGTCGATGCCTATTGATGGCCATGCAGAGCCCTGTTGCACGTGTTGTAGCCTCGTTCTCAAACATACGTGCGCCCACCTGCTGTGGTAGGCGCAGCTGTGCTGGTGGTAGGCTGAGAGGTTGCAGTCACTGGTGCCGCAGTGGTGGGCACAGCTGCTGTTGCATAGGGCGTGGTGGTGGGCGCTGGAACTGATGGCGTGGGCACTGCTGTCACAGGCACCTGGGTCGTGGCTGGAGCAGCAGTGGTGCTCACAGGGGCAGGTGTGGGCACCGGTGCTGTGCTTGTGACAAATGCTGCAGGCGTGCTGGCTGGCAAAGCCGTTGTGGGCACTGGCGATGCGGCTCTTGTCGAGGGTGCAGCTGTGATGGTCACGGGCGCTGCTGTGGTGGCTGCCGGCACTGCTGTGGAGGTCAGTGGGGCCGCGTAAGGCGTTGGGCTTGGCGTGGGTGCACTGGTGGTGGGCGCTACTGTGGTGGGTGCCGCTGTGGCAGGTGCCTCAGTGAGGACTGGCAGCGGCTCCTCAGTGACGCCCACATTCTGCAAGCCAGGCCTGACAGGGCTCCCAGTGGGTGCTGCCGAGGTACTTGGCTGGGCTGTTGTGGTGACTGGGGCTGCCATGATGGTGGTCACTGGAGCCGCTGTGTTGGTGACAGGCGCAGCAGTGGGTGCAGGCGCAGCTGTACTGGATGCCGGACTGAAGAGCGTCTGGCTTGGCGCTGGCAGCGCTGTGCTGATTGGTGCAGCAGTTGTGGCTGCAGGAAGCACCAGAAGTCAGGAGGTCAGCAGCGGAAGTCAGCGTGGGAAGAAGAGACTTCAGTGCTTATTAACAACAGGCTGTCAGTGACATCCTGGAATGTGTCCAGGCCTGAGCAGCAATCAGGCAGCTCACCTGCAGTGGTTGTGGGTGCAGCTGTGGATGGTGCAGGCAGAGTCACAGGTGGCTGAGCTGTTGAGGTGGTGGGAGGGCGCGACCTGTTGACATTCACATCTTGCACTCCCGAGGGGTTTGTGGGTGTGGGTGCAGCCGTGCTGGTGGCGGGACGGGTTGCAGATGTGGCTGGAACAGCAGTGGCCGGTGCTGCAGCAGTTGTTGCAGGCGCGGCTGCAGGCCAGCACTGGGCAAAGTTACACCAAGCACTTGTTGATCTGCAGAAGGTTAAGGTCCTCGGCACTCACACTGCATATATATGCAGCGCAAACTGTTGACTCACCAGATGAAGTGATTGGCACTGCAGTGGTGGGAGCTGTAGTGAGTGGGGCTGTGTAGGGGGTCGATGTTGGTGCTGGTGGCGAAGGCGTGGGCACAGCAGTGGAGGTTGTGGGGACCGCAGCGCTTGTTACTGGAGTTGCCGTGGTGACCGCTGGCGCAGCAGTGGTGGATGGTGTAGCCGTGCTGGCTGGGACTGATGTTGGAGCAGATGTGGTGGGAGCAGTTGTGATGGCAGTGGTTGGTGCTGGCACCAGTGTGGTGGGTGAAGCAGGAGCTGGCACCGGGGCCAGCACGTAGGGGCACTGCTGGGGTCCAGTGGCTGGCACAATGCCTGCACAGCACCCAGAACTATGATGCACCTGTGAGCGCAGGTGCAATGCAGCTGATAGCTAGGATCCAGATCGGCATTCAACAGTAGCTGTCAGCTGAAGCCTGTAGAGTCACCTGGAGCACTTGTGACAGCTGCACACGTGGGGTTAATGGCAGTTGCCTGCAGACAAGGCGCAAGCGATTAACGGATCAGTACGTGCTGAGCCACAGACTTGCCTCAGGCAAAAGCAATGCAGCAGACAAGTCATCCAGCCATCCCTACCTGGAGGCAGCCTGTGAACCCACTGGTGGTCAGCAGCGTCTGTGAGACAAAGGCGCGATTCAGGGCTGTGGCCTCAGCATCATCAGCAGCGCTCATGTAGAAGTTCACCGCCACGGCCGAGGTGCAGCAGCAGCTTGTGGCAGTGGCAGTGCTGCCGCAAGGCAGGGCATCGGCGTCTGCCACGCTCTGCAGCAGCACCCTGGCAGGGGCGATGCCTGCAGCCTGCGCGATGCAAGACTGCAGGGGCGCTGCAGCAGTGGTGGCAGCCGTAGGGCCGCACAGGGCCACGCTGACGTTGGATAGGGCACAGCTGGTGGCAGCAGGGGCAGGGGCTGGAGCTGCCACTGTCGATGCAGGAGCATGTGTGGTGGTGCCAGGCGTGGCTGTAGTGGTCACAGGAGCGGCTGTGATGGTGGCTGGCGCTGCTGTTGAGGATGTGATGGGGGTGCCTGTGGTCACGGGGGCAGCTGTTGTGGTAGTGGGCACAGCTGTGGTCGCAGGCGCCGCATATGCGGTTGGGCTTGGCGTTGCAGGACTGGGGCTGGAGTTTGTGGTGGCAGGCGCCGCAGAGCTTGTGGTCGGGCTGGCTGTGGGCGTCACAGGCACTGCATGGGTGGATCGTGCACAGAGGTCAGGGACAGCGCCTCACTGCCAAGAGTTTGCAGTGCAAGCGTACGCCTGACTGGATGGAAGGTGCGGTGAAGCTGGGGGCCAGCTGTGCTGGACGTGTTGAAGGGGGGGCCATCGCTCAAGTCTCTGTGTGGTGTGCACTGTGAACAACAAAGGCATTTGAGTGTGGAGCACACCCGTTGTGATTGCGGTTGCAGGCAGTGGTGCACGTGCTTGCCTGCAGTCTTTGGCGGCAGTGTCCTGTTGGCGCCTGTGTCTTGCACAATCCCAGGTGCGCCACTTGTGGCGGTAGGCGCTGCTGTACTGGTGGCTGGGGCTGCTGCAGTGGTGGCGGGGGCAGCAGTGGTAGCAGCAGGGGCCGCCGTGGTTGTCACAGAAGCTGCCATGGTGGTAACAGGTGCAGCCGAGGGTGCAGCTGTGCTTGGCACAGCTGTCGTTGGCAGATAGGCAGCTGTTGTGGGCAC